>JAGDQP010002463.1:0-60882 GCA_022664845.1 Lepisma saccharinum
TTTACACTCGACCTTGTGTAGTGATACCTGACTTCTTCTACCAAATAGTTGCTAGATGAAACACTGAGTTTTAGGCTTCCAAAAACAGGGTACTTTATTTGTTGGAAACATTGGTTCTGAATTGTATCTAGCTACATATTTTAAATCGCGTTTTGCTAGCCATAGGTGTGACTAGCCCACGCACAAGGTTATGTCCTCGCTTCAGTTAAGAGCTGTGTATACATGTAGGATTTCATGAAATGAAGGCTTTGCTTACAACCATAGTATTGAAAAAATGGAGTGAGGATGTAATGAAAAGATGTAGAGTAGCGTAATGCACATCACAACACTGGCGACACTGGATTTAATTCTTCTTGATCCCGGGAGAAAATCTTGGTATTAATGGAAGACAGATAACACGAAATATTTAACACATATGATAACTGTACAAAGATGAGAGTAAAAAGTGAAGGTGATATGAAGGATGATGAATTATGGCTTTAAGTGGGAGTGGACGGTGCTACAGAAAAGAACACGTAAAAGCCGGAAAAGGTAGAGATTGAAGATATGTTTATCGACAAGGAGGATTTTGTTAATGATCACTGGTCAGTTGAATGAGTAGAGGTTGGAGAATGCAATAGCGAAGAACTGTATAATCTGCTCAACTGTGGGAAATGATGGTTATTACTACTGTTCTTGAACTGCTGCCTAGTTACCTGCTGTCGTATACAAGCGACAACAACTTAGGAATTACTACAAGAAATGTAGATTTACATACTTCTTATCCATAGGCAAATTGCATATATGAATTTTCTAATAATTTCACCTTACGCGTATTACCGGGTAATAGTTTCTTTTATTGGTTTTGTACTCCGTTCAATATTCCTAACGTATAAAAGCTTCTCAACTTGTAGACTCTCAGCGCCATCTCCTGAGCATCGTTAACGTGCAAAAACAACAGCATATTCCGCAAATATGTGATCAGGCTTCATCAAAAAGAGGCGGACGGTGTGCCACAAAATTGTCTTCCTGCTACACGTTCTCCATCTTATGTTATGTTTTACTCGCAGTTCTGTATATCTTCTACTTTGTGAAGAACATATATTATTTCGTGCATACTGCTTGTCTCTTAAACTGTTCACACATTACTCATATGCATTTTGAATATAGTTTTCTAAACACCCACGCATGATGGTTTAGTTAACGGCACGATAAAAAATACAGCAAAATATGATTATTATACAGTATCATGAAAACATCTGAGCTTTCTTTTAAAAATGTTACACGTAGATAATAAACGTGGTCCATTAATTCTGTGGCTACTAAAAGAATAATCTTATGCAGCACAAAAGCACGAATTTATCTGCATGAAAATCAAATTACTTGGTGCATGGTTCGTAACGATAGATTTAATGTAGCGTTATGTGCAGCTTGTCTTTGATTTTTGGCTTATTAAGTAAATACATACAGGTACCACCATGAATTTTGTTTTATTTGTTTCTCCTGCAGTTCTTCTTCCTCTCTCTCTCTCTCTTTATCTACTTCCACACTGACCATGAGAAATTCGAATAACGATTGTCTGAGACACTGACACAACAAACAACTCACAAAAGTGTGTCTCTTTTGTCTAGCTACTGACCCTTTCCAAAGATAACATATTAGACATTTTATACAGGTATTCCTGTCAAACTCTTGTTCACATATGAAAGTTCTTTTCATTCTTACATACCAAGAGAAAAATCCACTGCAATGTAATGAATCAGAAATCTTATAAAATATTGTCGTTTCATTGCAGAACGATTTGGGGTTTTCAAGTATACATCTAACTTAGTTTCTTATTCCAGTACTATATGAGAATATATTTTTGTAATAAGGGAACTTTAAATTGAAGAGACCTACAAACGATTGACTTGGAGAGTACGAAGTGGTTACGATTTAGAAGAGTAACTAGAAACAGTGTAACATTTGTTGAAATAAAACAATTTAAATATTATAACCTGCTGACACCTTCGTAGTTCATGGGAAATCATAGAATTACTACGGTCAGACTATAAAATATATCATTATAACTTTACAGGGTAATTTATTGTTAATCTTGATTATTATTATTATTATTATTTAAATTCAAAATGCATTTCTATTTACTATTGGAGTAAGTTAATAGAAAGTCAGGTAAACAGTTTTAAAAAGGTACCTTAATATCATAGGCAAAATGTTCTGCAATCAAATGTACGCGTAGCTTAATATCTTAAATTCACTAGAATGTTCAAAATATGTGATGCAATTGTAATGAATACTGGGCAACATATTTTCCTTTCTTTTTATGATCAACAAATAGTATAGCATTTTCAGTCTACGAAAAATAGCTAAGCACCTGAGAAGCTAGCTGGAGTAGAGTAAGAAAAACAGAGTGGTACCGTACTAAAATTATATATATATATATATATATATATATATATATGTAATATTCTTCAACTTGCTTCACTCCCTTCAACTGGTTTGCTCGCCACCCTTTAAATGTATGAGGGTAGGTCGGCGATAGTCTGTATAACTTTTCTCCATTCAAACTAGCTTTCTTTTTCCTTGCGGCTACCGTAAATGTAATCAAAGTTGTATATTATAACTGTTGTTGTATTGTAATAATGATACTACACATCTCAATTTCAATGAGATAAGGAACCCAATTAATAATATTAATAACAGAACAACGCAATTATATTTCGAGTGATTATTCTAACCCTAACCATCAATTAGTAAGATCACTTTACACACCTTTGGAAAATGGTATAAGAAAAAAGAAACTACTCATTTCTTGAGTCACTTCAGTTGCTTTTTTTACTATCTACGGGGCTTGGTACTACCCAATTTTGGAATCAAGCCGCAAACAAATTACTTAACATGTTTTGGTTGTGGTGGATGGCTCTCTTTACTTCATTAATAAATTTTCTTACTTACATAACGAACGATCATTATCTAATATGCTTTCACTATTAATATGTGTAAGCTATATTGTTTCAATATATTATTTTTCAGAAAGAAGGAAAAGGAAAAGTGTTATATGCCTATAGGACGCCGATGGTAGATACATTGCAGAGCATAAAGTAAACAGCAGGCGTCTGAGAGGTCTCTTTTTCTTGGTTTTCTAATTTCAATGCAAATGTGATGGTGGTAAGGGAAAACGTTGCGCTCATATTGCTTGCTCGAAAGATGTGCGGGGGGAAAAGACCACAGACTTCCTTTCTAAGTTTAGTTTCTTCGTCCACGAACTTTTATTATGTTCCTCTACATACTAGGAGGAAACTTCATGAGCATATATTTCATCACGGAACACTTTTTCCGTGCTAAACTTTGGTCCTATAGATAGATAGATACATGTAAAAGAAACAGTGATCTTTAAGCTTTTGTTGAAAATTGTGAACTCCTTGAGCAATGGACAAAATTAAATTTAATCATAAAATTCAAAATAATTGAAAAAATTGGGTTTAGCGTATTTTTATATTTTTATTGTAAATTGTCCTGTGAAATGGAAATAAAACCGCCGCCATGTTTCAGCAAGGATGAACATAGTAACACCAACGAACACTGATGCAATATAATGCAATCTATGACGTCAATTGAGAAGTTATTCACCTTTGAGCAAATAGCTACACTTCTTATGATAAGAACATCACCTTTCGACTTACATAAAGTTCAGCGGAAAGCAAAGTTAGACCTCACCACACACACACAATTACAGCAATACCGGAACAAACACGAATTACTATATAAGACCGATCAACCATAATCTATTGCCTCCAGTCCGACAGCAAGAGAAAGAGCATCAACTATATACCAGATTGCTCAAGAAGGAAGATATTTTTTAAATTATTTTTGAACATCTTATTCTTTTTGCTGTGAGATATTCAAAGGCTGTCTTATTATAGAATCTTCTCTTCTTTGAACATCTAAACTTTCAGGTATGAATTGGGATCTGTCTTATATTGTGATTTCCAGCGTCTGACATAGATTAGTCTATCTAAGTGTCACCTCCCGAATAATATTTGCTCAAAGTTAAATAAATTCCTAACATCCGTTTATTCTGTCCATCGTTAAGAAACGTGGTGTGTTAATATGTAATCATGTTACGTTCAATTAACTCGGTAACAAACCCCTTTTTGTATCCAAGCAGTTCTCATGATAAGCAGAGCTTCATTATGTTAAACCAAAATTAAGCCTCTATCATCTGACATTTTAAGTTAACGCCCATAATGAACTCCCAGAGTTTACCACGTTTTTCACATCGATATTTAACATTAAATAATCTTCGATGAACTGTGCTATGTGAAACCTCTCGCTAATAATTCAACGTTTCATTAACCGCAGATTTCACAGATGTTCCAGGTATTCTTTGTGGACCTGGAAGAAGACGTTCACATGTTAATAGGTCTTCCTAAGCTCAGGCCATAGTCAGAATACCTTACCAAAAACAACAGTAGTTTACGGCCGTTCACAAAATAAATCTCTTTTCGAAACAAATGGTCCAGGTTCGAGCTGTAACTAAACATTTTTCAATGACAAATAAAATTATTATTTCGGTAAATTATAAACAATTCATAAACATAAACTTATATTAGTTGTTGAATAGTATCCATATGACTGATAGTAGTACCTAAAATGTTGTAATTGGCTAAGGTTGTAAAAAAAAAGTTTCTTTCTTTGCGTGTGACACAACTTGAGTTTTTATTTTCGGCATCCCCTTGTGATGGTTTCTTAAGACGAGCTTAGGTTGTAAAAATACGCCAGTCAAGAGAGACATACTAAACAAAGATGCTCAGGAAAATTAGGTACTGAGACATACTTTCTAAAGGAAATTCTTTAAAATTCTGAAGCGCTTAAAGTTTTAATTTTTCCCTTTAACAAGATATGCGTGAAGGATGGCACTACGTCATTAATAAGAATAATTATATACTTTACTAGTAGCCCAGGAAATAAAGGTTTGATATCGGGAATAATTAGGAGAAAACTGAATTTTAGCCAGCTGTTAGATCATTACTAGAGGTGCATTTTCCCAAAAGTTCCCGCTCCTCCCTCTGTGCTTCCCCCTATATCCCACCAAACTACAAATTTACAGACTTCCAGAAATTATGCTATATCTCCGTAACCAATAGACATAACGGCATGATTCTTTTTGTGTTATATTTCCTAGTTGACGGGCTACAAATATGTTTATCACGCATTGTGCGCTATCTCTAGTAGGTTTGCCGTAATTTAGATCAAAAACGCAAAATAACGATATTTTGCATTCAATATTTAACTTTTACGGTGTAATTTGTTTTAAACTCACAATATCGAACATGTTTAAAATAATATTTGTTGACTGTTTCATAAGCTTTGAAATGATGTATATATCCATATGGTTGAACAATTACTGTGTTAGCTAGAGAGGTAGTAATGACAGAGCGCGAACAATGCTTTGCATTCGCCCTATCACCCTTTCCAGATTAGGGAATTGTGAGCTGTCGACAATTTGTATCTTTGTTGTGTAGTGGCAATAAATTAGGTGATGAATTCGTAGCGTATTTTGACGGCCTTTTCATGTGATATATCACGTACCCAGAAGGTATGCCATCTTGCAACAAGGTTGAGTCACGCTAAAAGTGCTATGTGGATAGTGAAAAAGAAGAAAAAGGAAGACGATACTTCAATTGTAAGCTATATTCTGTATTCAGCAAGAGAAAATGAAACCTCATAAAATTTACTACGATAATGTTGGTCATATTTCTGTTAGTTGGAAATTAAATCTAGTTTTATTTTATTTTTTATTATAACTTACCTTTGATGACGTTGTATTGTCAATTGAATGCTCTAGGTTATATTTATTATCTTCTAACAGAGCGTGGTAATCGATTACCGTTGTAAAGAAACTGTCAGGATCTTGTGAATATTTACTTAACGGAATGAATGCATTAAACTTAACAAATTACTTATTTATTGGAAACACAATTAAAGAAGAATGGTTGATATTGATTTATTATATGCTCTTAGTAGGATATAACTTCAAAGAGAAACTGTGATAGTAAAAAGAGAATTACGGACACTATTGAGGCTAGTGTGAAATGAAACGATGGACTGCATGAAAAGTTGGAAGGAGAAAGGGGTTTACACCGCGTGCATGCAGAACTATATAAGACACACTAGTATGAAAGCTGATTATAAATAAATGTAGAACGATAACCCATTGCATCAATACAATGAATGGAATTGAATTGAATCTTTCAACATCATGAACTTATTTAGTTACCTCAGAAGCAATTCGATACTATCCATGCTATGGAAGAGATCCAATCTATTGCATCAGGTACCAGTATTAACACTCAGGTAAAGGTTCAACGAATTCAGAATGGTTCTTTCAGTCTTGAAGGTATTCGTCTGCTTTAGTACCCAAAGAAAGTGGAGAAAGTGGCCTTAATAACGTGCTTGAGGATTTCAATGAGCTCACAAAAATGTCGGTACTCTCAAGAGGAAAATCACTATATAAATATTAACCCCTTTAATTTGATGCAGCTTGTTGGATTAAACAAGCAATCTGGATAGAATTGCTTCATGAATAATCTTATTAGTAACTATGGAAAGAGTGAATCAATGTACATATTACCTGTACAATTTATAAATTTGCATCCTAGTACTATTTTCACGCCATTGTGTTTGACAGCAGATCAAAGTAGAAAACTCAACTAGTCATCATCACATGTGATACCTATGTTGAATTGAATTATGGCCTTTAGGTAGCTTTATAGCTGCGACCGGAATAGGGTAGGAGAAAGGGAAATTGTGAACACGAGTAGTTCTTTCTCCTTCCAACTGCTCTTCCAGTTTCGTTACAAAAATAAAAACGTTGTTCTGGATAGGAATCGAACCAAGGGTCATTGACACATCAATCCGATGCTGTAGTCACTAGACAACGGAATCACATGACCGACTTCGAATTCGAAGCACTATTTGTACTTAGTCCATCAGATCGCAAGTAATCAATCGCAGACACCTCTAGTAAAAAGCTGGAAGTTCTCGAAGATTAGACTACGTCAAAATAGGCCTGGCACGTAATGGAACTTCAGTGCACTGAGACGACAGTTAAAACCGCAACGAAAAATTCAAATAAATTTAAAGTTTGGCAAGAGTTGCTGGTTCCAATAAGTATAACAATCATGGCACTTTTTTTCTCAAAAGTTTATCTCATGCTTGTTTATTAAGTTCAACACAATATCAAGCTTAACTAGCTCGACTTAAGTAACTGACAACTTTGTTGCAAGCTGGCATGCTATCTGGGTCCGTGATGTATCACATGAAAAGGCCGTCAAAACAAGTTATGAATTCAGCACCTATTTTACTTGAAACTACACAGCAAAGACATATTGTTATAATTGTCGACAGCTCACAACTCCCTAATCTGGAAAGGGTGATAGGGCGAAGGCAAAGCATTGTTTGCGCGCTGTTGCTCGTCATTACTACCTCTCTAGCTAACACAGTAATTGTTCAACCATATTGATATATACATCATTTTAAAGCTAATAAAACAGACAATAAATTGTATTTCAAACATATTTGATACTGTGAGTTCAAAATAAGTTACCCCGTAAGCAAAATATCGTGTGTTTTTTTATCTAAATTACGGCAAAACCACTAGAGAGAGTGCACCACACATGGTATATATATTTTTGTAGCCAGTTATGTAGGAAGTATAACAAAAATAAAGAATCATGCCGTTATGTCTACTGGTTACGGAGATATAATACAATTTCTGAAAGTCTGTAAATTTGTAGTTTGGGGGAATTGGCGTGTTAGCACAGAGGGGAGGAGCGGGGACTTTCGGGAAAATGGACCTCTAGTAATGATCTAACAACTTTCTGAAATTGGGTTTTCTCCTAATTATTCCCGACATTTGCCCTTTTCTCTCCTTTATTCCTGGGCTACAGTTTGGCATGATATTTCCTTACCAGGATAATAAGAATTACTCACGACAATATTGTTATTTCTTTCCAATATTTTTCAAGGGCAGAAAGTAATTTCTAGAAACAAAGATAGAAAAAAAACGAGTTAAATAAAATATTTTCGATCCACATAACCTTTCTTTATCGCCAAAATCTTGCTTGGTTCCTTACATTATTTTGAGCCAATGTGTCAGACTACACGTCTGTAATTTCTTTGACTGTTCGAGACACATGTATTCGTCTCGCTGCAAGTTACAGCATTTCATGATGTAAAAGGATGTTTTGCTAGCATGGAAGTTCCTTCTTCCTGCGTTGTAAAGGCTTTGGAATAACAAATGTGGATTAGATTTCTAGGCACCAAGAGTATTGATTCACTTTGGGATAAAAAAGATCCAAGGACGAAGCTATGGGGAAAAAGACGAGATAAGGAACTGAAGGAAGGACGAAGCAGATATGTAAGAAAGGATGAAAGGTTGTAGTTTCCGGAATTCCTTCTTTCAAAATAACGTTTTCGTTTATGCCTTTAGAAGAAGATACAAAATCAACACATCTTTTATTACCTTTTCTACAAGTTCTTACACTTTGACCTTTATTTGCTTTAGATCCTGCTTTTCGTATCAAAATCCTCACTTCCTTCAGTACAATTCTAGAGCCACAAAGAAAGATAAGGCCAATTTCAGATGAAAAATTGAACGTTACTGTAGGGTCAATCCATTTGAAATCGCCCACCTTCTTGTTCAACTACCTTCAAAAATTTGTATTATTTAATGTTTATCCATTATGTAAGAAAAGGTCAAAATTGTTATTGTTTTATTTCTATGGCGACCATTTTTGTATTGTGGCGTGTACCAAAATTTGTGTTAGCGGATGATTACGAAACTTTTAATATCTGTGGACTGGTTTAAAAAAACATATTTCTCCCTTCAAAGCCTTCTTGATATTTGTACTCCTCTACATGGAAAGGCTAAAACAAAATCGAACTTTTGAAAATAGTATCCAAATGTGAATGGGTCGAAATAGATAAAAGTATGGCTTTTAAAGTGTTTTCCCACACGGCAGCATTGAAAGTCACTACTCCATATCAAAATATATGCAGGATATGAAGACTGATATATTCATTCTTAATATTTTTATGAAGTTTCAAAAATCCGATAATTCGTATTTTTTTGCATACTGGAGGTTCAATATCTCTTGTGCAACAAAATATAAAAATCTACTTTTTGCTTGTTGTACATTTATGTCAAGAGACTCTATAGGGTCATTCCATGTCAGATGAACATAGTGAATGGAGGAAATTTACCTCACCATCTCACATTTTTATGAATTTTGGCATATTATTATGGCCTGATTAGAACCAATCCCCCTCCTAATGTAATATTGCAGTCCTATGTAGTATATTTCTACAGTTACAGCATCTCAAACTTTAATTTTTTCACAAAATATTGAGAATTTTCATTACTTTAAAATACTTAAAGTAACTTTTGTCCTAATTAAGATAGAGATGTGATTCCTGCGTCGTTGTAAAGGTCTTGAACAGACCTTTCATTTGATATGCAACATTTGTACTTCCCTAAGAAATTAAAATAATGACCTTGAACTTTGCCCTGTCGACCTCGAATAGTAAAAATACCTGAACTCCGATTTGTGTGAAACGTTCGCAAAAAATGGTATTTTATTTCTAAAGATATGTGCAAAGTTCCATAATGGGATACCCATGGAATTATAAGCATTGTTAAAATTTTATTTACGTCTTTTAAGCATATTTGGCACAGACAGGGTTTATGCCCCGCAACCCCTGTGTGCAGTTTGATGATACATTATTGTGAATAGTATCATTGTATAAGTTCAGAGCCAAGTGTTAGGAAAAGCGATGGTCGCAATTTGGGTAGTTCGTCTGAGACCATATGCGCACGGAAGAATCCAATATTGCTTCTAACATACGATTTCTAGTATATAAGTGACCACATCTTTGGAGTGTTTAGACCTATAACTATGGCGTTGGTGCCTAATCGTAAGGTTTCATTAGCAGAATTGATGGCACTTGGGTAGCCTATCTTGGGATATGTAGATAAACAATCCAACTTTACTGACGGAGTATACCATTTCTAGTATACAAGCAGCCACATTCTCGATAACCTATTGGAACTATTGCACCAAGATTTGTTGTGTTTCACCATCAAACTCATCAGTAATTGATGGTTGCCACCTGGGGAGTCCACCTTGAGCTCTAGAGAAGGAAGAATCTAATATGGCTGTCGAAAGAACCATTTCTAAAGTAGAAGCAATCTCATTTTTGGAAATATTACAACTGGAACTATGATTTTGATGTCAGATTGTAGGCTTTTACTATCAAAATAATCAATAAGTGGATTTGAATTTTGAATTCAATTTTTAAAGCCTGTAGGCAACTTCGGCTCAGGCCGGATGGATGGTAATGGGAAGAATGGTGGAATTAAGAAAGTTGGAGGAAACGGGAGAACCCCAAGGAAACCTACGTACACGGTGTTTGTCCACCACAGAGCCCACATGGGACTAGCAGGGTTTGAACACAAGCGCCAGATTTGAGCACTCTAACCATTGATCCACCGCGGCCCCAAAAAATGTAGTGTTGGGAATCTGAGTAGGCCATCTTGAGCCATGGAGATATAATTCAATATGGACGCCAAAATATGTAATTTCTAGTATGCAAGCAACCATATTATGGGAAATATTGTTTCACTTAAATCAGGACACGTTCTTATTGACTTAAGATTTTAATGCTATTCTAACTGTTGTTGTAAAAATTATGAAACGCTTTTTGTTGAATTATAATTCTTATTGTCTCATATTTTCATAATTTCTAGGACTTTGGGAACGGCTTTATTCATGTATCAATCAGAATGAATTCTGACAAAAAATACGAGTACCAGTAAGTCACAAGAGAAAACATTCTGATTCTTTTCGTTTCATTTGTTAAAATATTACAAAAGGAAGAGATTATCCTATTTGCTGGGGATCAGGCTAAATAATATATTGATTAAACAAAACTACTCAGATTAAACTAAACGATATTATTTAATGATTACTCAAGAAACTATAATTGCATGTGCCGTTGGCCATATTGGATTCTTCCTTCTCTAGAGACCAAGGCGGATTTCACAGATGGAAACAATCAATTATTGATGATTTGGTCGTAAAACACAACAATTTTACATAGCTCTTGGTGCAATAGTTCCAATAGGTTGTCGAGAGGATGGCTGCCTGTATACTAGAAATGGTTTATTCCGTCAGTCATATTGGATTTCCCATCTCCATATCCCAAGATGGGCTACCCAAGTGCCATCATTTGATAACAATTTTGCTAATGAAACCTTACGATTAGGTACCAACGTAATAACTCTAGATGTAAAAACTCCGAAGATGTGGTAACTTGTATACTAGAAATTGCATATTCCAGAGACAATATTAGATTCTCATCTCCCTCATAAGGCATCTGATGAACTATTAAAGTTACCACAATCGCTTTTCATAACACTTGCCTATTAGCCTATGCAATGGCATTATTCACAATATCGTATTATCAAACTGCACAGGGATTGTGGGGCATTAATCCGTCTGTGCCAAAAATGCTTAAAAGGCCTAAATAAATTATTAACAATGCTAATCTTTCCATCGATGTCCCATTCTGGAAGTTTGCACATGTCCTTAGAAATAGAAGACCATTACTTTGCGTAAGCTTCACAAAAATCGGAGTTCCCGTTATTTTTTCTATTCAAGGTCAACCAGGCAAAGTTCAAGGTCAAATTTTCAGTTTCTTAGGGAAGGCCAAATGTTGCATATCAAACAAAGGGGCTGCCCAAAACCTTTACAACGACGCAAGGATCACATAGGAAAAAAGTTACAAGCATTAAAAATCATCAAAATTCTCAAAACTATCGTGCAGAAATATACGACATAGGACTGCAATATTACGTTTAAGGGTGTTTCTCATCAGGCCCTACCCACACACCAAAAAATCATAAATATCTGAGATGGTTAGGTAAATTATTGTTTGGATCTGACATGGAATGACCCTTTATTAGAAATTTCAACTTTGATATTGACTTTGGAGGAAATTACAAATTAGCAGCTTGCGAAAATTTATTTTCTAAAGAAAAACATTATTTGATATATTGCTTGTTTTATATATAGTTTACATTAACAACCATAAATCTCGCTAAGAAATAGTTCCGTTCCTATCGCTGAGAAACGGGCGCTCAACAATACGGTCTTACGGAATACGGTCTTCGCCTCCTTATTTCAAGATTTAAGTATTTCTTCTCTCTTCCACATGACAATAAACCGCGGAATTTCTCACCTCTGAAGCGCCCTTGAATTACGCAATACATTCTGTGAGAAAAACATGTTTACAAGAAGCTGAAATATCATGCAACGAAATCAGCTGCTGAATAGATTTTCAGAATACGTATTTTATCATGCACGTGCCTATGTATGTCTGTACGTGTGTGTGTGTGCGTGTCAACAAGACAGGAAGAGAAAGAGAACACGACCAAAAAAGTATCCAGAGCATCTCACACGGTGGCTTATTTGTATGTTTCCAGTGATGCTGGAGGACGATCCGCTTCTGGGAAAGTCTGCAGGTTCACGTCTCGTTAAGTGCGTGCCAACTCTAACAAAACATTTTTGAACTATGTAACTTTAAAGCAGACTCATTTTTCAACTATCACATGTTTACATTTAATTTTCTACCTAATCCTTACATCAAACCGATATGATAAAAATATAGTTCAGTTCTGATTTTTAAAGGAATGGAGAGTTTTATAAGTTTTAATTGGTTCGACAATTGATTTGAAATATGCCTTCTGCTTACACATTTCTAGAATAAATCAAAAGCAGAATCAAGTAATTCCGGGATTTTATCAGACCCCTTGGAGGTGTCATTCTTCCAAAACGTCGAGTGCCTCTCCCACTCCATCGTTAAACATTTTGCTGTTAAAATCGATAGAAGTCCTGCAAAACAATATTTACAGTTTAAATGTGTCTTTACTCCGCATGAACTGAAAATCTTGGCAATATCCTTTTATGAAAAGAAATAAACTAATAAATATTACAAAACAATAAATATATTAAACAAAATGTCTAAATAACTGTGTGTTATTTATTTGTAAATGGAATAACCTACATCCATCTTTGTGATTCAAGTTCATTGACCAATTGACGTCTGAGGATAACATTTCCTTTCTCCTCTGTAACACAGAAATAACTAGTAAATCTCCAGTAATGTTTGATGACTTCAAGAAACCAAGTGCATTGGAATTACATTTATTACACACTTCATGTGCCATACAGGTTTGCGACAATTGCTACTTGTTCACTTCTTATACGTTTTTTTCACCCCGTCAGCACAAATCAATTGGAAGGCATGAGCAAAATTGCTCGATACTTCACACATAAGTAACGTCATTTACTCAGACTGACTGACCTCACATGCCCAGGTTATCGGTGGGCATACACACAAGTATTGTTAACATTGCATTCCACCTGTCAATTTACTGTTTGGTACAAGTCAAATTCATTTTATCTTTATCTTATCCCAATTCCTGTGTTGTTCATTTGCACGGTCGAGACAGTCGTGATAAAGAACTTTTTAAAGACATCCTTTTCTTAAGCAATTCGTACAAAAAAGTTCATGCGTGATTAAAAACACACTGATGGGGCGCGCAAATTGAAGAATTTATAAAGTGACTCTCTATGAGAGCGCGCCCTATGATTTTCTTTCTAATCAGCCGTTCCAATTTGAGGTTCTGTGACATATCGTGTATAAGAACCAGCGCTGGTCGAGTAGATAGTATTAGGAAGTTAATTATTCAATTACCGAATTCCACAATGTCGAGATTTCGGGATTTGGCTATTGTAGAAAATGATTATACCATAATCAAAAATATGAAACATAACATTACTTGACAGGATAGTAGGAAAGAAACCGTATAAATCCGCACTTTCACTAATTGAGTAATGTAAGTTAATTCAAAAATTTTCATTGCCAATTGTTTTTTAAGTGTGTTAAAATCTGCTACGTGACCTTGAAACAAGGTTTTGCATCTACTACAGTACTATGAAAAATGCATAACTACAGCCATTTGTGTATTTGTTTATACACTTTATGAGAAGTTCATGTATCCATGAAGATCGGAACCTTTTAGGGGGGACGAAATTAGGTAGGGGACGAAATTAGGAAACAAATACCCGTAAATGGTAAAATACATTATAACTTAGGGGACGAACCTTTGAAGGTTTTGACGTCATTGAAATTCTCGTAAATGGTAAAATGCTATCGCTTCTGGTGAGCCTCAACCGCTACTTCTATCCTACTCACATAGACTTTTGTTTGCGCATACGTCTCTAACGTTTGCCACCCAAAATAATTACTTTACCTTATTTATATTTTGATTTTCTTGTACAAATTAAATACTAACTAAAAATTCCTCATCATCATCTACAATTCCTTCAGACAAATAATTTAGTTATTATTCCGGCTTTCTCGACCGTAGTTCAGTTTTTCAACGATTGTGGAAGAAAAAAACCGAAAAGAGATTTGAAGTCCAATTAAAATCCGCCGCTTTACAGAATGTATCGCGCTGCCAATCACAAAAAAAAACAGCTGTGTGTGTGAGAAATGTATTATCCTAACACCAAAAAACATAAACTAGATTACTTCCACAACCTACGTCACGTTTCAATCTCTTTTCCATTTGTGAATTAAGGATCGGAATACATATTCACTCAAAATATTCCCCATATATGCGAAAATAAGCGATCAAAATGGAGGCAGCAAACACTTGATTGGCATTGCATGAATGGATAACATTAAAAAAAAGTTTTCTTTTCCTGTCTCTCTTATCCCAGTCAGTACATTATTTCTGCAATTGACATCTTCTTAATCTTCTTTCTCTTCACACGCGCTGACTGTGTTGATTAGTTCTATATCGGATTTCTGTCTGCTTTTCCCTACTCTTTTCAAATGTAAAATGGCGGCTTTCCTCTGATAGTCCTCTTCTCTAATCTAGTGTTTATTTCAAACTCCCATCTCGCTATCCTACGATCACTCGAGATTTCGAAACTGTTCAGAACATACACATCTTGAGCAATTTCCCTGTTATTTGATAGAATATAATTAATTTTGTTTAAAGCTCCATTTGGGCCTTCCCATGTTCACTTCATCGTAGTTTTCTTCTTAAAAGTTGTACTCGAAATCAATCGTTTATTGGTTTCTGAAAACTCCATTAGTCTCTCTTCACTCTCCTCGTTTTTCTCTGTTGTTTCTTTTGCCAAATCCAAACTTTCCCAGTTTCGTGTCACTGCTCCGCTTAGTCCCTACTTTTGCACTGAAATATCCCATTTCTATCTTATAATGCGATTTACTATTATCAATAATCTTCTTTATATCCTCGTATATATATCTTCGAATTCAATTGCGAAGATTTCCATCCTCCAACCACCTCAAACCCGCAAAATTTCTCCAGCACTTCTTGTGTACCCGCAAATTTCCTTACGGCAGATTAAAATATGTAAATATGATTGATTGTTCGATACAGGCTTCTATACCGTTCAGCTTGCCCGCCCTAACCTAATAGAGCCTACCGAGCACTGCATTAGCATCTACCAACTAAATTTGTGGGTTTCCACATGCATACCGAAGGATCGATCTCTACCAAATTCTTCACATCTGCTTATTATACTATGACTGATTCTAATATACCAGTGTAGTCAGAAAGTACGGTTCCCTAATTAATATATAATTTTATGTTACAGATATATACTGCTTCTTGGCTGGTTGAAGAGAAACTACTATATTAATTTTGAGGAATGAGAAATTGATATAGAGTAAATCCAAGAAATATGAGTCGCCGGCAGGCATTTTTACATTTTCTCGTTACAAGTTATTACCAAGTTTAAGGGACATGTCAAGGAATCGGTGAATGTGTAAATATTTATAGCATATCTTAATGTACGGAATTATAATAACATTCAGAATATTCTAGGGGAACCTTTTAATCTACTGTATACTACGTTCATAATATACTGGGAACGTATGTCCAAAGATCGTACACATGAAAAACGTTGGCTTATTCTATTCCTTAAAACACACACGCATATATATATATATATATATATATATATATATATATATATATATAATTTAGGTCTTCCTCAGGCACATCGAGAATAATTTAGCAAATTCCTCTTTCATTTTTTCACCTCCCCATTTAAACATCTCTGCTGTGAGTCCATCTTCTCCCGGCGATTTTTTCCGTTCTTCATCCCTCGAAGTACTTTATCCACTTCCTCTTTTATTACGTCTAGGACTTCTACATCCTTTTCTTCTGAGTCTTCATTTCTTGGTTCTTCCTTGGAGAAGTACAATTCTCTGTAGACATTTTGAATTGTGTTTAAAATTTATTCCTTATTTCGTGTTACGGTCCCGTCTTGTCTCTTAACTGCAATTATTTGCTTTTTCCCTGTCATGAGCTGCTGTTTGGCTTTCTTCAGGCTCTTGTTTTTCTCGATTGTATTTCTAACGAGATTTTTGTTATATCTTCGTACATCCTCTCTTATTTTCTTCCTTACGTTTTTTTTTCGTTATATGTACTTAATACTCTTTATACAATTTTCCTCTTCTTTCATTTCCCTTCTTTTCTTCATCAAGAGTTTAGTTTCTTCTGAGATCTTGCTCTATCTGTTTTTCTTGCTGGAGCCTGCTATTTCCTTGGCTGTTTCTATTATTATCTCAGTAAGTATTTTATTTCTGCTTTTGATGTCTTCATCCTCTAACTCTTCCAAGGCACTGAATCTGTTGCTTAGTTCTATCTCGAATGTCTGTTTGTGTTTTCCTATATTTTCCATATATAGAGGCTTATGTCTATATAGAAGCTTCGGTAAATTTCCGACATCCCCTACCCCCTAGGAAAAGCTGAAATGACGTTCCTGGAACTACAGATAGAAACAACTTTATAATTAAGTTTATAGAGGTCAGCATTTTTGCAAGAATAAAAGCTTGTTTCTGATTCAAATATCTTTATTTATAAGAGCAGGTAGAGCTTCCACATATTTAAGTGCATAATTTTGCCTGAAGGAGAACATCAGTATGAAACATCAGCTAAGTTACATTTGTACTATATTGTGCTTTCACACAGAATATCCACATCAAATATTTGTTTTCAGATGTATTTGAAACAAGTAGTTTAATGTTTCTAGAATTAAGGTAATTAGAAATTTCCTTTCGGTTGTTCAATTTTTTTGTACTAATGAACAAAGTTGAGTTAATGAACGAAGTTTTGTACTAATGAGCTATCAATATATTCCTCAAGAGGCATGGTATTGCACTTAAATTCCACGTAGTCACCCTGCGGCCAAAGCTTGTACTCAAGCAGAAGACTAATTCTTGCCAAACAATCGATTGCACTTCTAAATTCCCCTATTATTTTTTATTAACCCTCGTAAATACAAGGAACTTAAAAATCTGTATGCAATGTATATAGAAAATAGTTCCAGATGGATTGATAAAATACGTTGAAATTGCAAAGGAGTTATGGTGTTTAGAACAGTAAAAGCTCTTAGAAAAATAATTGAATCTAAATTCAAAATAACTAGATCACGGTGGCTCAGTGGTAGAGCATGAGTTCTATTCCGGCTCATGCCATGTGGGCTTTGTGGTAGACAATTACCGTGTGCTTTGGTTTTCTCGGCGTTGTTCCATTTCCACCCACTGTCTTCATCCCACCAATTCATCATCCATTTGAAGGGTTCAAATTAAAAAGAAAACTATGTATACGTTAATATAGCTAGGTAAAAATCTTGTATGAATATTTCAAATAAAGTTGCTTGAGTGGTTAGTAAATATATTTTTTTTCTATTTAAACTTAAGTTGCAAATCAACAATAGTGAAAATAAAATTAGTCTAATTAAACATGCTTTAAGGTCAAATGCACTTACTTAATTTAAATTAATTCCAAATCAAAACGAGATTATAATGAAACAAGAGATATCAAGGCTGTATTTGGTCGTCAGCAGCTCTTCCACTAAATAAACAGGATAGTAATTGAAAAGGACCACATTCAGTTTAGAAATGGATATCGCTAGAAAGTCAGGAGTGATCGATATACCATATATAGGAATTTCGAGCATTATACATCGTTCAGATAAATGCAGTTTTCTATATCGAATATCAGAAATCAAAGGTCGACAATATTAATTTATCTCTTGATTTAAGTAATATATATTGAATTTCTATATTTAACAAGAATTTCTATGTTTTTGGTCAAGAAAATCGTGTCAGGCTCTAAACCAGAGGTCTGAGGCTATCAGAACATACACCCGCAGAATAATTTTACTATTTAAGATTTAAAACGGCTTTTAGGACCACCTTGGACATATTCTGAAATTAAAAATCGCTACACACTGTAAAATAAATTGTACGTTTTCGTATTAATAGCAAAGTCTTTTGTCACATTTTAAAAAAATCTCCAATCTGTTAATAAGAAATGTGATTCGGAGGAGTATTATAATAATGAAACTTAATGATTTCTTTCTTCTTTGAATAAAAATTGACATTTTGCCTAAGCGTTTCCCAAATGTGTAATATTAATTTTGAATTCAGCCCGCTAATTTTAATAACTAACTTACCCGAAAGGTTTTTCTTACACATATTTATCAGAAGTAGACCGAGACGCCGCAGCTCATAGGAAGAGTGTTGACGTATTTTTCGAGAGGTCGTGGGTTCAATCCCAGCGGTCGATCATCCTGACTGAGATTCTTGCAGGGTTTTGCGTAGTCACACCAGTTAAATGCCGAGATGAAACCTTCAACATAGGCCCTGGAATACACCTTCCCGAATTCTTTACCCTATCCTATCTCGGCCTGTGCTTTACATGCCGAAAGGCCAGAAATAAAAAAATATCAAGTCAAATAAGAAATACTGAAAACAATTAGTATTATTAGACTTTTATTTTACATGGCAAAAGTTAAGATTGATAGCCTTGTCTTCCACTTAACCATGATACATAATTTAGTTATCAGACGAGAAATACTCATAAATTCAAAATCCTAAGTTGATGAAACATATATGCAGACACAATACACACACAATAGCCTACAACTACGACAAGAATACAATATAATAGTAATACATGAACCCTTCCATATTATAATGAATCTATATCTCTTCTAACTTTCCCTCTCTTCCCACTTTATCGATAGACCCAATTTAGAACCCTCTCCATCCCACCCCCAAATACCCCCCCACAAACACATACACACAAGGACAAGTTTGAAATATAAATGAGTAATACAAGGATAAAGACAAAACATATTAAATGTACCGCATTTGAAATGAAGATACAAACTGAAGCACGAGTAGGGAGAAAAATAATAATTTTAAAAAAATCATTGAGATTTAACATTTTTTTTACACTGCTATGAGTAAGTGACAGGAAGTGACTAAGAAGCTTATTTCGAAAACTGCTTAGGCAGCTTGCTGTGCGAACTACGGAGGGGAGATTATTCCACTGCTTGATTCCGAACACCACAAAAGATTTAGAATAGGTCTGAGGTCTGTGCTTTGGTATTCGCAGGGTGGCATTGATTTTCGAGCAGGTGTTCCTACTGTGAGTGAGGTGCACCGATTCCAGCATATAAGTCAGGTATATAGGAGATCCTAGAGTTACAACCTTGTAGAATTGCAGTAGAAGATGGAACATTCTTCTCTCTTTCAGTTTCAGCCCTGCAAGTGCAGAGTATCTGCTTGATACATGGTCATATTTTGTTATTATTGAAGATGAACCGAACACATCTATTTTGCATTATTTGTAATATGTTTGCTAGAGTAACAAACAGGTTATTATAGACTACGTCACAATAATCAAAGATCGGAAATATGAGAGTCTGTATGAAGGTGATTTTAACTTGTTGAGGAAGAAAGTTTTTCAAAAGATTGAGTGTATGCATTTTCATATGCACTCTTTTGGATATTAGTTTCACATGTTCTGACCATGATAGAGTTTCGTCAAGAATAATTCCGAGACTTTTTTGACTTTATCTTCTCGTTTTATTTCCTTGTTCCTAATGCAAACTTTTGGTACATATGAATTTTGATTTATTTTTGCTAATATATTTGGAGACCCTATTTTTATATATTGAGATTTGCTTGGATTTAGAGACAAACCATTGTTTTCTGACCAGATGTGTATGTTTTCAAGGTCGGAAATGATTTTGCTTACTGCATTTCCAAGATCTTAGGTTCAGACGTTATATAAGCCTGTACGTCATCTGCATATAGATGATAATTGCATTCAGTGAACTGAGATGCAATATCATTCATGAACATCGAAAATAATAATGGACCAAGAATTGACTCTTGTGGAACTCCGGAAGAGATGTTCTTCCACTCTGAGCAAGAGCTGTTCGATAGAACAGTCTGTTTACGATCTGTCAGGTATGAGTGAAACCATTGGACTGTGTGTTGAGCGAAATTGAAGTTGTGTTCTAATTTAGCAAGAAGGGTGTCATGATCAACAGACTGAAAAGCTTTACTGAAGTTTAGAAGGGTTAAGATAGTTACTTGTCGATTATCGATGGATTTTCGGATGTCATCAGTAATTTTCATAAGTGCTGTCATTGTACTGTGACCTTTCCTAAAGCCTGATATGTTCTCAATGAAGAATTTGTTTTGATCTAGGTGCTTTGTGACTTGTTGGTGTACAATAATTTCCAGTTTTTTTAAAGAGATGATAGGATGCCTGATGGCATGTTTTTCCTTGGTATTGGCCGAACGTAAGCTTGTTTCCACACAGATGGAAATATACCCGTTAGAATGGACTAATTTATTATTATTGTCAATGGATTCAAGACGTGTGTCACGATGATTTTGATAAATTCTATTTATATGGAATCTGGGCCTACAGCAGAATTTTTTACCTTTTTGATAGCCTGATGTACCTGTATTGAGGAAACACAAGAGAAATAGAACGTACCATTTTTATTTTTATTTTCACCACTGTTAGCAAGTTTTCGAATAGTTTCCTGTTTCAGCGTCTTATCAATACAACTAGGAGGGTGGGAAAAGAACTCGTTCAAAATATTGCAATCCTCGGAAATATATTGTCTCATTATTTATATTTAAACCTATTTTTTTAGTTTCCTCCATCTTTAAGATCCTCAACTAAATTCTCGAAATAGGGCTTTTTGCCCGCCGTATAGCTTGGGTACATTGGTTTCTGAGTCTTTTGTATATTATGAAAGATTCCTGGCAGGTTTCAGGTTTACCATTTACTTCCTTTCTATATTTATTGTAAGTTGTATCTCTCTCCAATCTCAGTTGTCGTATAGAATCTGTCATCCAGGGATTTGCATTATGTTTGACTCTTTAGACTTTCAGTAGCGCGTGTTTTTCGTTATAAAGTATTTGCGAATTTAAAACATCTACATTGTTATCCACAGACCTATTGAATGTTTCCAAAGTAACAAACAAGTGACAAACGTGCAGAGGCAAGTAACACTTAAAAATTAAGTGTTTTCCCATGGCTCTACTCTGTTCGCTGCATCTTGGACTGAATCTTCTGCGCTAAAGAATTTGAATTTATTTTTAATGTGTAAGACCTTTAGGCAACTTTGGCTGTGGCTGGCTGGATAATAATGGGAAGAATTGGTGGAATGAAGAAAGTAAGAGGAAACGGGTGAATCCCGAGAAAACACACGCACATGGTGTCTGTCCACCACAAATCCCATATAGTAAGAGCAGGAGTCGAACCGATGGCCACCTAGCACCAGAGGTGAACACTATGCCATCCGCGGCCTTTCTGTGCTCAAGAGTTGAAAAAAACATGTGTTAGATGTAGGGTTGCCACATGTCTCGGATGAAACAGGATTGACCTGGAATACTCTCTCGTGTCCAGGCGAATTTGAACTGGGTGTTAGATGTAGGGTTGCCACATGTCTCGGATGAAACAGGATTGACCTGGAATACTCTCTCGCGTCCAGTCGAATTTGAACTGGACTTTGAGCATTCCAGAATTTGCATTTGGCCATTAAATATAAATTAGTTTCATAAATAGCATAAGAACATGGAGAAATATAAAGGAATTCAGAACGTTGTCCTGTACTTAGTGACTTAAACTTATTTTATAAATATTTATTTACATCAATATTTGAAGAGCGGAAATGCAAAAAAAAAAAAAAAGTTATATGGATCGAGTTTTCGGAAATGAGCAAAATGTTTTACACAATAAATTTACAGTTAATTTAACAAGGATACCATTCCATCTAATTCCATACGCACTAACAACATTTTGGAGTAACTAATGCCGTTCAATACTCTTCCATCATTCAATCATTCGACTTCAAAAAATGCATATAACTTGATTTACACCAAACGCTGTATATTGCTTGCTTTCCACTTAATCATGATGAGTTTATATATAAAATTTGAACTAGTTATGTCACTGTTCCAAATCAACACACTTACCGTGCTAGTGAGGTACAACATAGTTTTCAGTAGTTGGTGATTCTTGTAGTTCCTTGTAGAAGAGAAGTGTTCGAACTTCTCTGACATTCAGTTGACTCATTTTTAGAAAGATTATGTACAGACCTCTCTTACTTTAAGCTTTGACATTGGCCTCCAAAGGTTTGTTGCTACAGCAACAGAAACAAATGGTCGCATCCCCTTTAGAGAGTAAAATAGAAGAACCCCTCTCAATAAAGTGAAATGGATCCACTGAAACATTTATTAGGATGTCGTTGCATAGTTTCATTTTAATAAAACTGAACCTTTTTGCTGTTTGAATGACATTCAGTAGTTTGCATTTGTGTAAAAATCTTCTTTTCAGGTTATTAATTGGTTAGTCTACAGAGCAGAGCCCGAATCACGGGGGGGAGGGGGAGGTAAAAGGGCTACAGCCTAGGGCCCCCCACTGCTTCAGGAGCCCGACCAAAGTAAATCAGTTACCCTTACGGCCACAAGGGATGTGTAACATGGCTCCTAACAGAGTCAATAGCCCAGAGTCCTCAATCCAGAACTGCTCTAGAGTAATTAAACACAATGAAAACGTTACCTGAAAGTCATGTAGTTTTGTTCTGAATGAAAAATAGTTTCCTGAGAAACAAATGTCTTGTAAAGTATGCCCAAATTACATTAAGATACGTCGTTTGTGAATTGTTCACAACATTTTGAAAGATTAGGATTTTCATTTAAGTAAAATATTCAAATGGATCATTATACCTTGCTTTTCATTTTCCTATGTATTTCATTGCGCTGTTTCTTTTCCTTCGAACCCAAATTTCCTTCTGCAACTGCAAATTTTATTCTTCTTCTATAGAGCTTTATGTTTACCGCATTTTCCAAGTAGATCATAAGCCCTTAAATGAAAATCCCACTCTCCCAAGTTAATAGTAGCAGAGAGAGAAACTACTGTAAAACTACATCAATGTATTTCTGAAGAAATAAACTCACCAAACACAACAAAATGAATGCCTTTTCTCATCTCTAACTGCGAACTTCAACCAAATAAATACACTTTAGCCCAAAATCTGCTGCATATGATTTAAGCTAGTTCATTGAATATGAAAACTAGCAATGTGTGTCCCTATTTGAATTTATGGCATCTTTGGTTCAGGCCGGGATTGGATAGGTAAAGGATGAACAACGTGTTGGCCAGGGTATATCTTAAGGTACTATCCCATCATTCACCTGATGAAACTGAGGAAACCCTGGTGAACCTCAGTCAGCATGGTCGGCCGTGGGATTCGAACCCACGTATCTACTAATAGACAATACAAAATCCTTGATATTACCACCAGGACTACGGAGACTGGCTGTGTGTTGTTTAAGCAAATAACTAATACCTTAATACCAAGTTTACATCATAGACTAGTCCCAATTTTCAACAGGAAATCCAGAATAAGAAAACAATAAAATTTTACGTATATTAGAAGTAAACAGATACATTCAAATATCAGTTTTAGAACTATATCTAGAAGTACCCTCAACACAAAGAAAAATATTCGTGTGGGTTAAAAGTCACAAATTAAACTTTAAGCACTGAATCTTTAATAAGAAAACGTTTGAAGAAATTTAATTATTTTAAACCCTGTTCGAAGTATTCGAAAAGAATGGAACATAAACTTTAAAAGTCAAGATAAAAATAGTTTACCGAAAAGAGCTGTTTATTAAATTTCATGTGAATGTACGAAATAAATTATTCAACAGGAGAGAGATTTTTTGAACCCATGGTTTATCTAACATATCCGAAACAGGCCGCCGGATTTCAGGTATTCTGTTATGCAAGCATCTCATGAATGGAAAGGGCAACAAGTTAGTAAACACTGACAGGCATTGGAGAGAAGGCGTGCTTGTTTTACACAGTACCTTCGAAAAAACAGTTGGATGTGTCTCGTCCTGATAGATAAGTCCCCTACATACCAAACTGGAAGACCGTTGGGAGGAAATGAATTATAGAAACAGATATAGAGCAGAAAATATTAAAAAAAACTACTACAATTCCGAAAATATTTACAGTTAAAATATTATCGGAAAGAGCTTCTGGTAGTAGTCATGTTGTTTAACGCTGTAAGCCAGCCTCCTAAAAGTTCTGAATTCGAGTCCCGACTGGAGCATATGATTTGTGGATTTAAGGAAATTAACAGCTTGACGATCCCAACAGGTCGAAGACATTAGTTAATGAAAATTCCTAGAAATGCAGTACAGCCACTGTAGTTCGACGCATATGGGACCGGACCTTGTCAGATTACTGGATTCAATCAAAAATATATTTAAATAAAAACTTTTAATTTATTAAGAAAAATAAACAATACTGTGTACATCTAAGTGTCGGACTACTGTATTACGTTTATTAAGATTTTAACTTTTACTGAGGGAAGAAGTAAATTTTAGCATGCAAAAACGTCACTGAAAAAATATAGATAAGCAGTTGAATTTGCTACTAAGCCAATTTGGAATATTAGGAGTGTTCGGGGAGTCAGAGTATCCTAGGAATTCTGAGTTTTCCATCGTGCAGCTAGAGAAAGTAACGTAATGCTTAGATACATTTTCCTTAAGGTTATGTGCTAAGCCTTTCTTCTCACATCTAAATTTCTTAAAGGAATATCAGTCACGGCGGAGTAATCTGAATAGTCTGCAATCTTCTGTTTATCGTTGCTTTGGCCAAAACGTGTAAATCTTTCGGACCTTGTATTCGTATAGAATGTTGGAGAATACTTCTTAATATCACCACCATCATAATCAAGTAAGTATTTAACTAATTTGTACATATTTTAAGAGATTATGTTCAATAAAACGCCTTTCTCTTGTTTTCCTCACTTAAGTACGTTCGGTGTTCGATGTTCATAATTTACAGATACGCTTAAGACGAAAATTCTCCTGTGACATATTTCCAGTCAACTGCATCCAGGAGAGACCTTAGTCGCCAAACGCGCCTATTGGCCTATGAGAACATTAATAGGAAAACAAACACAATTAAAATATATCAAACAAATTAAAACATATTAGCATTTAAACGCAGAGACAGGTTTAAGTATATCTAGAATAGTTGCCTAATTCAGTGTGCCGTAGAAGGAATACAGGCCTTATAAGGAAAGAACGGACTATAACTACCAGTGGCGGCGTCAGGCACACTGAGACCTTGGAAAACTGAACTTGATTGAGTCTCGTTCGCGAACAAAATCATGAGAGCACACTGCTACTATTGAGCTTAATACTCCATTTTCTGTGTTCCGCGGGAAAATTGGGGGACCCACGAGCGACTCATTAGACTATCCAAGACGGATAAGTTCTCGCTCATTCGTTTCAACCTGCACATGAGAATAGTTATTGAGTTTGTGGAGTATCAACCATCCTATTATAGCCAAGCCCGCAAGTAAGAGTCTTGAGACGCGATAGTTATTGTGTCACCGACCACCATCGAGGTGCTTCATTGATTAGTCTTAACGATCGATTATTTACTTGTGTTGACAACTGACGAGGCCCCTCGGTACTTGGAGCCCAGAGCGAGAGTACCACTGGTCTCCTTTACGCCGTTACTGGTAGAAAGGAAGAGAATTTTCAAGATCTTTCAATCCCTTAAGAAGGATTTGTTCGAATACATAACTTTGAAATGCGCGCTGTCAGTATTTTGACCTTTATAACTTACCATACTTTAATTGAAATAGATATAGAACCAATGCAGATGTTCTTTGTACAAAATGGTTTTAAATACCGGTTTAAAATAGGTTTACCTGAGTCAAGTTTTGATTTTATAATTAAAATACTCCAGTGGTTGCGCGAAGCACCATAGTGCCCCAGGTGTTTTGTTTTGATTGCAGACGACATTTGGTTTATACATTTAACCTTGAATGATTATCTAGCTTCTCCCCATTCTATGTGTAAACAGTCAACCGAGTTTCAACCGCCTCATAGTTCACTGCCTATTTTTCACAAATAAATGTTCCGCAATCTGCACGATTGGAGTACCATTGTGCTCCACATGACCATTCCGATTACTGATACCAAGAAGAATAAAGTGCACTACCTTTACAACTGGAAGAAGAAGATCCACTACAGCTTGAACCGCCAAAGATAGCAAACACTGAATAGTTGTTAGTAATGAATGCAATCCACTTTTAGCTTTCTTTTGTTAGATTTTCGTGGGTAAGCATCTGGAATTGCTATACGACTAGAAGCAATCAGACTATACCACAGGACACAAACATATGCTGGCAAACTATATTATTGCCGTATATTTATAAATAATAGTTCCAGTCATTTAAGCAATAACTCATTTATTACATACAATCTCCATCCACGTTACGTAATATTAGTGACTTCATGGTATCACACATAGTAACGTGCACTTTCAGATCGTATTTCAATATTTCTCTCATTATTCGTTAACTCAAACTGACCATTATAGGGATTTTACCTTACTTGAATTTATTTTTAAAGACATTTAGACAGTGAACCGTCGACCGCAAAAACCAGAAGTGAGAGCTCTACCATTGACCTCCGTGGCCCATATTTTACATTATATGTTTGTAATTATCCGTAATCCTTATTCGGCAAACGTATATTTCTTAAATTATATCTGTTACTGTAACTTATTTAAAAAGCCAAACATCAGAAACAGCTCTGACTGCATGGCCAGCTCGAGGGATGTTCGAACTGTTGCCCCGAACAGGGCGCCTAAATTTTGGTGACGCCAATCATTTCGGGCGCTAGTGTACCAAAACGGGAAAAATAGTGTAGCGCAAAAATTTCGAGAACTATGATTTTAATTTATCTAATTTCACTTTGTTGGTTGTTTATTTCTTCGTTTATTTGAAATTTTCGAAGCAAATTATTATTATTATTAAAATTTTCAAGATAGCAGTAGAATCATTATGTTGCTATATTTACCTAAGTACGATATTTTAATGATAAAACAAACGCTTAATATGAATTTATTGTTAGTAAGTAAAAATTAACTATTTCAAAATTACTCATGCTCTAGGTTAAATCAATTAGTACGCCGGCATGGGGGTGCCACAAAGGCTGAGTTGAGTAGTTTCGAGACTTTAGTATTGGCCTATCAGTGAAACAGATGAAATTGCTACTTGTACTACTGTATTAGTTCGTAAAATTAAATTACTATTTATTAGGGCGCATTGAAAATTTGAAACAGGGTGCCGATCGACTTAGAATGGCTTTGTATTTACATATTCCGATCTTCATTTGTTCAACATTTTGACCATAGACATATAAATAATAAGGAACATTCACATGCACTCGATCTTATTCTCAACAACAGACTGCAAGCCTTAAAAAGTTTCTATTACTATTTGCGTGAGAAATATTTATTTACTTTCCTCGTCCAGCAAATTTGATTTGGGAAAACTTGTTTAACAGAAAAATAAATATAATTCTAAATAAAAAGAAAACATTACAGAAAAACGAAAATTATTATTTGAACATTTTATAGTAACGCTATAGAACTGTGGAGAAAACTAGCATAAACAGAATTTATTTTCTGCGTCTTCTATTATGTTGCCTTCTACTTTTCACAACGTTTCTTCAGAAACTTTGTAGTATTAAAATCTCACCATTTTATAATCATTCGTCCGCTTGAAAGAAGTTGGAACTACAAAACTAAAGAAATAATCTGTTTGAAACGGAATCCCTTTCTTCTGCAACAGCAATCTTTCTTTTTTTATTGTACAATCCTTTGTACAACATTCTAAACACAGAGAGTTCTTTCCTCAGGAGCAAAGACAAAACGTATGAAAAGTGAACAAAGACAGTTTCTCTTTCATTTGTTTTAAACTTGATTATCGAAATCTGTAATTTTTGTAATTTAATTTAATACTCTTCTTTTTTCTTTAGTTAAAAGAAAGAATTGCTTTCTGTTGAAAGTTGAGATTGAAACAAGTTTTGTGACAAAACTAGAAACGAATCTTTTGTAATGGCTTCATGTTTCAAAGAAATGAAAGTTTTGAGTCACAAAATACAATCTACGTGGTATACAAAGGATAGGTCAACGTTCACAGAAACTTTAATTTTTAAGTAAGACTTAATAATAATAATAAAAATAATAATTATGAAAGTGGTTATATTAAGGTAATACATTATGTTGTCAGTTCGTTACATAAAATAAGTTAGTTTGCTTACTACCCCATAAAAATAGTATAATTATATCGATTTAACCAATATTGAAGGTATCAGTAAACTATAAATTACAATGTTAAATACAGATAAAAACTGTAGTTCAAATACATTCTCTTAATAAGGATTTTATAGAATGAATAGCGCTTAATTGTTAAAAGTAATCAGTTAAATACAATAATTGAACTTTTTTTTTAAATATACCAATGTGTTATGAAAATATGAAGATACTAGTAGGAAAGAAAGATATGATGTTTGAAAATAATTAGAGAATTAGAATGAGTAATCAAGTATGCGAATTTCGAAGACACTCGAGAAACGGCCTCTGATATGCATGAGCTTTTCTTAGGCTGGAAACGAATTCCGCAATGCTACAGATTGAAATTGTAATGTCTTTCTATCATATCAGCTTTTATTTTGTGTCGGTATAACAAGTTCGTTATGAGATGTTGAGCTTGTATGATGATACTCATTTTATGTTTAGAATATCACTTGGCCGAATGAGAAAGTAAGTACAAATGTCAAACTATATCAGTTTATCCAAGAGCTCCCTTAGCGTTAACGCAGTGTTGCCATTTTTGGGCAGTTCACCGATTCCCTTAGCGTTCAACGAAGTGAGCTCCCCCTTCGTAGCCACTGCAAGATATATTTCTGTAATGTTTTGTCTGTATGTGTAAATTATTTATTTATTGAACACAACAGGTTAGTTGCCTAATTAAAAATGGTCAACATACATATGGTACATTCTATATACACACACACAAACACATAGGTATAATACAGGGTCATCCAAAAGATTGCCGGAATTATAAACGGCTAGTATAAAAAGAACGTCCTTAATGGATATACAATGTTGCGTCTTAAAATGTTCATAATTCTTCAAGTTTTAGCATAACCTTAGTACATTTTGATATTGGCACCATTTGTAGCTCTTTAGACGTCTAGAAGATATTGTCTTCTGCCACGTCTTGTGAATCGTGCCTGTATTTTGAGGTGCAATTCCTGCAGCGATCCTCTTTTTAAGTTGCAGATTGTTACTGATCTACTCAGCGTGCACAATGTTATAATGTGTCCCCAGAACAAAGTCCAGTGGTGATAGGTCTGGGCTTCGAGATGACTCACTTTTAGGGTAGTTGTGTCTGTAATGTTTTAAATGAGAGGTTTCCAAATGCCTGAGTTGGAAGGTGTGGACCAATACCCTGGTCACTTCGAAGCCCAGACCTATCACAACTGGACTTTTTGTGTGGACACTCATTTAGTTTTGTTATTTTTTATTTTTTATTATTTTTTGCTTTTCACATACACGCAGTTATATTACGTGTGTGATTTCATGCAGTGAAATCAAAACTCTTTACATTGTTTCACGTTATGTGGTAACGTAGATTCTTGACTGACGCATTTTAATGCGTTTAATAAGCAACTGAATTTAACATACATAACACGACACACAAAACGTTTTAAATCCCTGGACTAACTTACATAATGTGAATACGAGCCATAATGATGTGTGATACTGTAATGTATCACTGTTTTGCAAATAAATAAGCTTCCAGGGAAGGTAAATAAGAAAATGTGCTCAATTATCATTATTTGATAAACAATTAGTGAAGATATGTTATATTTTATCGTTTTACGATTACACTTTAGATTAAATCTTTCAGAACAGGTAAGAACTAAATTATTTTCTTGTTGATGTACAAAATACTGCTCTTTTTCTTCACAACTACTTTGAACGGTGTCTCGATGTTATATAGAAACTTATTGTGTTTTATGATTAATTCTTTAAATTTATTGTTTGTAAAACCTGCTCAATGCGTTCGGATTTTGTATTGTATTTTAACAAACTTTCTATATCATGGAAAAAATCTTCAGTATATTTCAATACATTTTTTGCTGTTAGCAGTATGTTGTTTGGACAAAAAATGGCAGACTTCACGTTTCCTGTCCTTAGACAGGAGAATATTTGAGTATTCCAATGAGAGAAATATATTTTCGTCTATTATTGTCTGTAACTCAGAAATAATGAAAAATGAATCTCAGTAGTGATCACACCATAATTGTTTAAAAAAATTCATTATTGTAAGATGAAATATGGAAGTGAAATTCATTCGTTTACTTGTATTGTAAGCATTAAAACTAAGTTGCAATATAAGTATTTGCAGCGACGACAAAGGGTTATAAAAAGGTTATAATTTGAAAATCATTGAGTAAAAAATGGACCCGTTTTGGGTAATCAAGCTAAAATGGATTAAATTACCCTCAAGTTTGTGTATATTTTTCTTGAATGCATTATTTTTCTGTTGAAATAAAATTAATAACTGAAACAAATTTCTCTTTATGTCAATATTATATACAATTAATATTAGACCTTTTGACTTTAGGGTTCTTTTTGATAGGTAATTTCTAGTGAAAAGGAAGGATCTTATAGATTGGCAAAGACATTGAAATCTCTTAATTTCATAATAAACATTTTTATTACATACATGTTAAACGCTGACAAAGTAAAGTGCATTTATTGTTATTATTATTATTTTACAAATTAGATGATGATGAGAAAAATAGATTTTCATGGAAAACGATATTTCACGGCATATAATTGTAATTATAGTAACATTAGTGCTAACCGTTGTAAATGCGTAAATAAGAAACGTAATATATAATGCGCGGACCTATATCTTAGAATTGACAAGAAATACATTATCTTTTGTTTCTCTTTTTGTTTTGCAATTTTGCGGGGGGGGGGATGGTGTGTAATTTGATGCACTGAGAATTACATAATTTGATATTGCACTAGCAATTATATACAATTTAGTGTAACATAACCATGACTTGTTTCTCTTGATACATTTAAACATTTCGTCTGAGGTATTCATTTTCTTATGTATGTAGTTCCGTGTATGCCACCGTGACACTCGTGTGCCACATATAAGGTGGACTCATTACTTTTCACATTGATTCTCTAATATATAGATTTTTAGTAATTGAAAGCAAAATGTGCAGACATGCAAGAAATACAGTATCTAACCTTGCTGAGGAGGAATGTTTTGTTTTTTGTGAGACAAAACAAGAGTTATAGGCTACTTACGTACATATGTTCAGAACTTAGTTCAAAACCTGAGACCTGGGAAGAATATGTTTTAAAATTGTCTTTTGAAAGTAAAAAAATAACTGATAAAGGAAATAATGTTTCCTCCTAAGGTAAAGAACCCAGGCTTGAAACTTGGAATACGCGATATTTATTTTTTTCCGTACTTTTACGCAACTGACAAATAAACTCTGTTTCTACGGAACTGACTTAAAAAATACGTAGCCTTGCCAGTTCAACGCTGAGTGTACTTCGTTGCAGAGTATTTATTTCTAAATGTACGCACCTTAAATTTAATACAATTGTTCCACCAAGAAAACGTCCTATGCAAACGTCAATGAGTATCCGTACATACACTTTATCTATTGAAAAATTATGTTCGATCAAAGAAGGACATGCACAGGTATCGAATTTTGTGCCTTTATTGTTCGTTTCAAGTCCACTAGAAGACAAATGATAATAAAAATGTTCGTTGAAAATACTAGCAAAGAAAGTACCACAGAATAACATTAGTGATACAGTAAAATCACTGGGAGCACGATCGCCCGAAATTCACCTTAAGATCAGGTGGTATCACCATAGAAAACTTACAGTGAACTTTAACGGCTGGAAATGACTGCAAGATCAACGGTAATTCATAAGTTTTTGTATAAAAATTACAACAAATTTTATGCTTGGAAATCGCACAAGAACAACATAGGTCGCATCTTTCTGTAGACAAATTATAGTTAATTTTAACCTGGATTTCACCTAAGATCAACGGTGATTTGTATATTTTTATAGAAATATTTTAGTACATTTTATATTTTGAAATCTCTGTAGAATAATTAGAATGACTTTTACGGCTTTAAATAATCGAAGAATGATTAGAGTAATTTTACAGTTGCGATTACGCTTATTGAACCGTGTATGTGATTTTAAAGCTTAAATAATATTTATTTCGCTGAATTTATCAGTAACACCTGTTCTGCCAGTAACTGTACTTCTGAAAGAACTTCTTGTTTTACACTGACGTCCTTTCGACAAAAAATACTTCCCCCGAAGTTACTTTTCTCCTGCTTAATTATAATACAAAAGTATCTTTAATCTCTGCCTCTCCACAATCAGTAGAATGTTGTTTGTTTACACGTTGTGCGTGTACTTTCAAGTCATGTAGTTCACATACAAGAAGTTGGTACATATATTTCACCTCCAGAAACACACTTCTCAGATGTTATTTCACTTTGATTCTCTCTTGAGTTTCGTGTTTACAGTCTGAGGCTAAATGTTAATTTCAAGATGAGTTCCTAGATGTTTACGAGGAGAAAAGAGGTTCTCCAGTTTGTGTTTGCGTCTTTGGAACCTGCATTAAGAAAATTCTTCTGCTCACTACCCTTTCAATGGACTGAGAAAAAGCATTGTTCTAGAGGGAATTGTACGTTCAAAGAGGTCCTCGACACGAGGAAATAGAAGCGTGAATAATTCAACTGTTTCTACACGTCCGTTGACACGGTTGTTTGTGTCGCTCCTCGATGCTCCTCTGCTTTCTCTCATCAGTTTCCTTGTAGTCAACAAAGTGAACTTAAATGGCCTCTATGTGTTGATATTCACGCAAGCACAAACTTCAGAACAAGGTTTCCGCCAGGATTTTCAGTTTGGGGGGTGGGAGTGTAAAGTGGAAATTGGGAGGGTGTACGTGAAGTTTTGTACGGTTTCTATCGATTTTTCACAGTAACATTTTTAAAGTTGGGGTGGTCTTGTCGAGACTTTGGGGTGTGAATACCCTCCACAGAGGGGCCTGGCGGAATCACTGCTTAAGAATGAAGGAGCAAATTATTTCACGAGAGTTTTTGGTTTTCATGTTCTCCACTTTCTGGTAGAACCCTTTGATACACATGTTTTATAATATACAGGGTGGACAAATATTAGGGTTACATATTATTAAGACAACAATCAATTATATCAATCCACATTTTTCAATCCTCCATTGAAATTTTGTGCAGATATTACTTATTAGCAAGTCACGATACGGGTCATGTTACTGGAGGAATGTAATTCCTCTAATCATTACAACCTCAGATCTCTCATATGCATAGACTTTGGGTAAGTCTTCTACTAAGTTAAGTTTTTCTAGTACTCTGGAGGATTGGCGTTACACAAATACATGGAAGAAAATGTTTATCTGCAATTAGACTTCTTGCCAGAGACAGTGCTATTTCGTAGCGCCCAATAGTAAACCCTCTAGAGGGGTTACTACACATTTCTATTACATAGGTACTTTAGTTATGTACTATTATTGGAAATATAGTGACCAGACGTGAGGACATCAGTACAAGCAAGAAGTTCAATGACACTTTGCTTAAGACAGATCTCTTGGTTCAGTAAATACCATGGCGGAATCGTATAGATTTTGTGATTCCAAACTGGTTCGTCTCTAGTAGATGGCATCAAAGCCGAGAGAATTTTGATCATGTTCTCAAGTTTCACTAAGCAAAACCGAAATGGTGCCTAGACTGACACTCTTGTCTCTACCTTTTCTTCTTATATATGAAATATTGTTTGCTGAGGCACGCCATTTCTCCAGTTTGTCGCAAGCGTACTTGGTAGCTGGTCCACTTCTCTTCATACTTTTAAAATAACATAAACAAAATGAAATATACCCCATTAGTTGTTGATTATTCAGGTTTACTTCTTTATACGTACAGTACAATGCAAAATTTTATATTTTACATACTATTATCCTTAGCTTGGTAAACAACAGAGCCTAAAAGTCATGAGAAATTCAACGATGTATGGTTCATCTCTATCTGACCTATTAAGTTATAAAGTTCTAGTGGTACGGACGAACTGGCAGGACGCAACAGAGAAAGCAAAAGCAAATTAATGTAGCCTATTAGCTTTAGAGTCAATGTTATAAGTATCTCCACTTGTTTAGATCATGAGAAGTCCAACGATGTATATGAGTCACCCTTGTCTGACTTTTAATTACTTAGATAAACAGAGGAGGAATAAACTAAACAATTTATGTATACATGGACATAATATAGACAACTTAGCACTTGAAAAGAACTTGTCAGTTTTAGAGTCAAAATCATAGCTTTCCCAGACTTTCAGATCATGAGTAAATGGCGTATGTCGTATATCTGTCAAATTTTTAGTTACCGAGATCTGAAAGGAAGGAGCATAATGATTCCGTCATTTCCCTCTACCTGGGGGTGTTACAACCACATTCTCGGCAAAACCCTCAAACTTAAAATTTTTGCGGTGAAAAATCGATAGAGACCGTGTAGAACTGCACTTACACCCTTCCAATTATGACTTTACACCCCACAAACTGAAATTCCTAACTGAAACCCTACAGACAGACAGACAGAACCTTCCCTATATCTTCCCTGATTAAATTGTCTTCATACTGTTGCGCTGATAATGTACAGAACTAAAAACTAATGAACAAATAATTAAATAATGATTCATTTCAAGTATGCGAAAGACGCTACTTAAAACAATAAAGATAGAGTATTCTTTAAACATTGGAATATGTTAAGAAATAAATGAATAGACTTCAGGTACCATAGGACAAATAAAATGGGTTCTTGGTACGGATTCTCAGTTTTGTAATCTCAGGAACAAATGTGCTACCAGAGAATATTGTATTTTCTTTAAGGAACGCATAAGCAAAGGAATCAAAGTGATATGGAAAATTTAAAAAAAAATCAAGTTAATCTTGTATGCATACTTGTAACAACTAATAAATATGATACAAAATATTCATAAGAATTTCGAGCTCGTCGTTTGTATGTGAGGAAATATTCATGGAAAGGTCAAATTCGTATTGTATGTATAACACCAAATATAAGTGAAACAAAATATTGTTCGAGAGGTCGATTGATCAATCAAGCGGACGACCATCCAGACTGAGGTTTTCCCTAAATTTTTCTCAGTCCCACCAGGTAAATACTGGGACGGCACTTTCAGCAGAGGACCTTTCCCGCATCCTTTCCCCTCCTCTATCCCGGCCTGAGCCTTACATGCCTAAAGGCCGTAAAAAAAATTCAAAAACAAAATATTCATGAAAAGGTAGAGTACTTGTTTATATATATTTCGTGTTATATAAAGCAAGAAAAATTCGAACCTCTTTCATTACAGATGTGTCTTTAGTTCACAATGGATTGAGGTGTCCTCAAATCCTACAACGTAAATTTAACTCATTTCCTGACGTCATAGAATGATGAAATTTTTCACAGCGTCGTAAGTCCGGTGACAATATAATATTACATTGTTACTTTCATATATTTATATATTATAGAATATTTTAATGTTTTTTTTTAAAATATGGACATTTTTATCCTAAAATGAATACTAGCCTGCAACGATGTTGCGTTTGACTGATTGCAGAATACTTTACGATTTGGGTAAAAAAACATTAGCTAGAGAAAAATATCGGAACACCGAACTAACTCGGCAAAAAATATATGGGCATACTTTTTTTAAACAATTCGTACTAAGAAATAAATGTTTGTTTCTGAATGATTAAAAAGAAAAGCTGGGGGCGCGCTAATTGAAGAATTTATAAAGTGACTGTATATGAGAGAGCGCCCCACGCTTTTCTTTTCGTTCGTGCATAATCATTTTTTTTTACTTCTTAGTAAGAATTGTTTAAGAAAAGTATATCTTTAAAATGTTTTTTTTTTTTGTTTGTTCAATGTCTCTTCCATCTCTTTAGGGTCTGAGTCATTTTTCTTTTCATATCACTATTGATTTGTTTCAACCTCCCTCCTTTAACTGTTATAATGCAAAGACTACTTGGTTGAATGTTTCAAAAATGTCTCCTTCACTGTTGCTTGCACAATAGTTAATTGAAATAGCATGTCTAGAGCTTCAAGGTCAACTAATGTATGCACACAAACGTTAGCAACATGCACTCCGTGTTAGTGCTATATGATGCGTCACTAGAATACTCTGCACCTAACAAGGGAAGAAAACATGAGCTTTCATCTTCACAAAATTAGATCAGTTCAGTTGATTTGTAAATTCTTCAGTGAAGCATGGATGGTCTCTTGCAAACAAATTGTCAAAAGAGGAAATCGAATGTTGCTTTGTGATGGAAAAGGATATTAAACAAGCCGTGCTTGTCTCCAGAATGAGATATTTCGTGTTCAAGTTCTGGTGGTAATGGAATATAACTTTGTGATTTGAAGCTTATTGTAATTTAGGAAAAAGGTCTATTTGCGGTTCAGGGTAACATGCAGAAACATCAATCTGGATGGTCTGATTGTGGTTTCGAACAACGGATTTTCTGAATGTAAATCCAATTCTCTACCAACTGAACTACTACTTGCTTAAAAGTCTATATTCTCGTTTGGGATGTAATTATTGATACAAATTGAGGTATCAATGGACTCAAGCACTCAGACACAAGATATTGCTCAAGGCCAGAGATCGGTCGGGTTCAAGGATATTCAGTGCTTTTATTGAATGTTCGATTAGTGGGCGGTTTTCTCGTTCTCAGAAAGTCGAGCAAAAGCTTAATGACAACATCCAAGCTGTAAAAATAAAGGCATACGCCATAAACACGAACTTGATGTGAGCACATATCTCATCTTTGTCGTCAGTTAATACTGTATTACTAAAGAGCCAATTAAACACTCAACAAGCCTCTGCTACGTACCAAATTTTGTAAGGAGCATGACAAATGTCCTTCTATTTCTACTCATTTCTCATATGACAAGGAAAGGATAATAAATATCAAGTTATGGATTCCCCTCATTAATCTATGTAAACTTATTTGTTGCCGTAGAAAGGACGTATTAAGCAGATGAGTCACACTAAAGCGTAGTTTCCAGAGTTTCTTCTCAGTCAGACGAGACAAATGCTGTTATGATGCATTCAACTTAGGCCATAAAAAAATTAATTCAATTAGTGTTCTTCAATTATTCAAGTTAATTATTGTGAAAAATGTGAACAATAACAAAGTAAATAACGATCAGAAATGGAAATTAATATAAGAAGCGATCTCATTTGAAGTAAGCAAAAATGCCTTTAAAACTTAAAACACTAACATTTTGCAGTGTGTTCAGAGTGTTATGGACATAATCTTTTCATTGTTATAATCTAATTCTATTAATTAAGACATTTAGTCGGTTTCTCCTTAACCTTGACTAATAATACATCGAACCGAACCGCTCCACCTTGTAGTTCGCGAAAACTAGAATTTTTAGAAGAAAATATCTGTAAAGTTTTCATATTTGGTATAAATATTCTAGAGTACCAAAAATATAAATAACAAAATTCTGCGTAAAACATGTCCTGTTGATCATTTGCCTAGTTCCCACCCAACTCTCACAAATTGCGTTTAAACGTCAGGGTAGCTTGGAGTGCCCAACCAAGAATGGAGCTCGTGCGATTTCTCACGGTGTATATCTCGAAATCGGCTGCTTTGGCGACGAATATTTTGGTAGGTGAAAAAATCGTTGAGACTATTTTTCCATGCTTAAATTAAATATGTTCGTTTATTTAGGACTTAATGTAGAGTTTATGTTAATCAGAGGTATTACTAATTTAATTCTAACATAGAGCTAATTTATTTTAGGAGAATAGAGCTAAAGTAGATCAGAGGTAAAGCTTATGTAGTTCTTCTTGATATCCTAAAGAAATAACACAACTAAGGCATCCTTCCTGAAAAATAACCTTATCATTTTACAACTGGCCATCTCGGTCGCCTGACCTCAATCCTTGAAGATACCTAAAGAGAAGACTGATTAGCATTGGCGTGGATACCTTAATGTTTCTAGTTCTGAATGGAATTCGAAGTGAGATATCTTTTTAACATTTTTGTTATTTAATAAACAAAATAAAATGATAACAAATAAATAATGAACAAAGTAATAAGTTATCTTGAGAAATCTTTTAGAATAGTTTTGACAATAATAATTTCACAACGAGAATGAACTTCGTGAGGTCAAGTCCTCAATCCAATTAAATGATTATTTAAGGGGGAGTTACAGTAGTAATCTTTCCTTGTGTTATACAAAGACATTAATTGTCATAATAATAATTAATATACATACCCCAATTGTGTGGGAATACTCCGTCTCTCATTACATAGAGTACAAGTGGGCTATTCCGATCGATTTGGGTACAAACAGCTCTCAGCTGAATATAACGAACGCAATTTAGAAAAACAAATGACGATGGGTTACGTTGATATGTCCTCCAAAATTCCCGATAGAGTAATGGGTAAGAGCGCACGCCACATATTATACATATATAAATTTGTAAATGCCTGTTGTCGATCGGAAATACCCGCCATAGGCAGGTGATTCCGACGCGTATATGGGTGATTTCGATCGCGATAAACAAAACGAGAAATACCAGGTTACTGTATTTAATATTAAGCATACTACATGGAAATATCACAGAACATACAAGTAATGAAAGTGGTAGCAAAGAACACACAAGAAATGGAAATGATAGCATAGAACATGTAAACAAATGCAATATGTAATGTGCTATTAATAGACGTAGCTGTGCTATAATTTGGAGGAGAACATAATCATCGAATGTCAAGGAAGTTTTTAGATTCGACATTTACCGCAAATAAATTGCTTTTCCCTCTTAGATCCCACACAGCCTTCATAATACTATGTCCTCACGTGTCCATCCAACACTAGAACGTTTCTTCCCATTTAATATAACAAAGGAAGGGATGAAATTTCCAGCGACATTTGCACACATGCTAAAATTGTAACATTTTCCCCCTTTTCCGCAAATGTTCTAGATACTACCTGCTTAGAGTTACTATGGGCCGTGTCGGATTATTTAATGGGATACCAGTTTCGCCACAGCTGTATATCAGTTGAGGAAAGTTCAACAGTTCTTTCAGGAGAGCGAAATATCGGTCTATTATTTCTTTGTTCAATCCAGCACATCGAGCTTCCGATAAATCCTGTGGTTTACGAACGGTCAAGTCAGGATGACGGGTCAAAAACGCTTGCAGCCAGTCTTTTCCCGCCATTTGTTTTGCCGCACTGAATATGTTAGTGATGTTATTAGCTTCTGCAAAAGCATATGCAGCTTTAATTATGTCCTTTCTTGTAAGACCACACCCGAACTTTGCCAACCTGATTATGCGTTCTTTCAACGTTTTCTCTTGATCAGCTGTAAAAACTTGCATAGCCCCAGCATTTTCACGTTTTCTCTGTTTACGACCCATTGCTTCTGCAAATCTATTCTGGAGGGTGGTATAAGGAATATGGAACCTCCTGGCAGCTGCCTTCAATGACAAGCCACCCCATATGGCTTCAAGGGCTTCCTTCATATCGTCGTCACTCCAACGTTTTTCTTTTATCTGGATATACATTCCCATCTACATCGAGAAAAATAAGTTCAGCGTGTACTACTTATGATGGAATACCCTATTTCAAGAGAGCAATTGTACGAACTACGTATTACACGCGATCAAAATCACCCGCAAAAATGCGATTGGAATCGACCGAAATTGATAGATAATTTTGAACACTGGGTTGGCAACACTGAATCCGGAATTGCGTCATGCCTCATATTGCGCATTGTTCACGCAAGGATATCTGTTTTCGAATATATTACTCCCACTCGTGTCACAAGGAATATGTGTTCACAAATTACTTCCAAACAGTGATTCTAAAAATGTAACTCCACGTTCTACAAGGTCATACTTACTGTCAATTGCTCCTGACCCCGAAATAATGTAAGCTCAAACCTACACGTCACTGAAGATGGTCACTCCACTCTAAACTGATGTTGTATTCAATCTCTGTCAGATGGCAGTATTTGTCGCCAAGTTATTGCTTTAGATTGGAATCACCCACCCTCCGAAATCGATCGGAATAGCCCACTTGTACTGATATTACTGAACTAAAGAGAACAAGAATTCCTTCTAAGGGGAAAGAGTGAAGGATCAGATAGTAAAACTAAACAAGAGTAATCATATCATAATTCATAGCCATGGTCAATTTCGGATCCAGTAATCTCTTAACATTGTTTTCATTGTACTTCTCTTGTCAGGTCTTTATTGCCGTATGCCCTGTGACCAGAAATACTATTAATTTTGTAATTAACCTGTTCTCGAACCTGACTCTATTTTTCTTCCCGTATTTTATCCTTAGCACATTTAGTAAACCCATTTCTTAATTTTCCATCTCACAAACATATATTATTAGACTAGTGTTAATTATTTAGTGTTACATATACAGCGATTTCGATGCATTTTTTTTTATTTTTCTCAATTTATTATTTTGAAAAGTAAGTTGTATTTTAAACTCATTTCCTAATCACCCAGAGGTAGTATAGTTGTTATTTTTTTGCTTTGGTTTCGTTGCTTACCCATCGCTGTTTTGATTGCTTTCGTTCCTTGATGAAGCTTGCTGCTGATGAACGAAACCAGGACGTAATTTGTTTGTACCATTTCATCTCATTTACACGAATCCTCACTGTATCTGTTATTGCTTTGTGCATTTAGTTCAGATCAAATTAATAATAATATATTCTTTATTAGTACTCAAGTCTGCTCGAGTTGGTAACCTGCTTTTAAGCTCAGATTACCTAATGTTTTGGCTCTAGTTTCATTTATGTAGATCATTTGCTTTCTCTGTTTCAGATGCACAACTTTTCCCCCACATTTGGGATCACTAACTCATGTTCTGTATAACCTCCGACTCCTCTTTAAGTCATAACAAAACAGCGATGGGTATGTTGCTATGTTTTCATTTAACTAGTACTACGTGATCGATCTAGTTATGTTTTCCCATGCAGAGACACTCATGTGTTTTTGTGTGTATCATTCTGTTTAAATTGTATTTTCTTTACTATTAGGGTTTTCTAAAACACTAAGCCATCCGTCTTTAGTTACTGTTGTTGATTACGTCAAGATACTTCTTTGGCGTTACCAAACTATGAATCCAATTAAAAATAGCATTGTGCAAATGTTTTCAGTGAGACTATTTCGTGACCGCTTTCAGCTGAGGACATTCTACTAATGTAACAGCGTTTCAGGAAACTAATTCTTTTGATTGTGTTGGAATAATTGTGTAGAATACTATGTATAACATTATAACATATTCTGCAAATCCAGTAACTCATTTCTTTGGAAGATGATAAATTTGCAGTTGGCGGACTTACCCTATTGTTACCTCTTCTGGGCGAAACTCATGTTTTCAAATACATGTTAAGTCACTTCAATTTGCTTTGATAATTCCCTCAAGAATATCCTCCATCGAGTATAGATCCCTGCGTGAATTTAGATAAACATGTATATATAATCAGAAACATACACAGATGCAGAGTGGTTAGAGAGAAAATTGCATAGGTGATATAAGTTAATCTCTAGAAGCGGTCCATCTTACTTTGAGCAACTAAAAACTTCAAAAGAAAATCAACATCTTTGAAGAATTACTTGATATACATAACATACGGACTCTATATTTTATTCGTTTGAGATGGACTTGGCGTCTTTCATTTAACCTTGCCCCCAAAAGGAAAGTATGTCTAACCTGAGATTTATATTACAAAAACAAACGTCATTGTAGACATAAAACATTCTTTAGTTTTACAGATTATTTCAGAAGTATATCTCTAACAAATTGAATCCATACTTATTATTTCACAAACCAAATAATACATGTACATCTCGTGGTATTTAAGTTAATTTAGGGATAAAAGTGTTAACTTAAAGAGCGAACCTCAAGAAAAAACATTAACAAAGGGTAAGCGTTTTGTTTTATTTACCTAGAGGGTGTTTGGTTACGTATTTAGAGAAACTGTTCATTTTAATTTATTGTGAGTTGTGATTAGTTGAAATAGAGAAATCTTGCTTTGCATTTGAGTAACCCAGATGCAAACGCGGCCAAGTGACCAAAAAATGAAAAATGAGTTAGAAGCACTATTTGGTAGTGGTTTTCACTGGCTATCGAATGGTGTATTTATTAGGCTCAAAAAATGGTCCAAAGCCACTTAAAATGTAGTTTGAAAATCTCGCGCGGTTGCAAAGGCGGCCAATTTTTCAACGCCTTAGGCTGCAAAACCGGCCAAATTCGTAATCGGTTGCAAAAGAGACCAAGTCTTACGAAACTCGCAAGTTCATCGCCCCAGTAACAATGTTTTGCGATTGTATTCTATCCTGAGCAGCAACATCAAGCCAGTTTCATCACGAACACCTACTTATTGAAGATCTATTTTAATATTGTCCTCCCAATGACGTCTCGGTCTTCCCAATTGACTCCTTTTATCCGGCCTTCCACCAGGATAGAATATAATCTTCGTTTTCCTCCATCGGCGCTACATCGCCTGCTCACTTTAGTCGTCGTGATTTCATTATTTTTACATCTGGTGAATCGTACATGGAGTTCTTCATTATGCAATCCCCTACATTCTACAGTCATTTCGTCTCCTTTCAGCCCGTATATCTTTCTCAAAATCTTATTTCCAAACACAGGTAATTTATGATCATCTACTATGGTTGTACTCTAACTCTCGCAATCATAAAGCTTCGGATATTACCGGTTGAATAACCGTTCTGTATATTTTCAATTTCAATTTCATTGATAGTAATCGCAAGGTAAGAAGTTTCTGGACTCAATACAAACATGCGTTGCCCGATACTAAGTGGCGTTTTATTTCTTCCGTGGCCTCATTTTTGCACAAAGATGATTATTTACGCACTATTATTGCAAAGCAATAGAACAAGGAAACTAACAAACCCCTCTGAGGAAGCTTTACCCGAACTTAGCATTTATATTGGCCAAATAAATAAAGCAAATTAGCAAAATACCTGCATTTTCATAGTAAAAAAATGGTCTATTAACCTATGAACTGGTGTGCCCTTGCGTTTCTTCTTCAGCATGCTCGTTAATCTTTCAATATTACAGTCTCCCCTAGTGCTATATATGTTCAGAGAAAAGTGGTTTTCAACCGCCGGCCAGCGATACTATTGTACTCGTTCTCGGCAAATTAATACATTTAATTTTTTACCACTCATTTTATAGATTTCGACAACTTAAAACTGAAAGTTAAATTTACATTTCCTTGCCAAAATAATTAAAATCTGACTATATGTTGGAAACTTTTGAATGGCATTATTTACTGGCATCTTCCCGGCACGTCATTTTTTTCTCTATAGTTTACCGGTATGTGAATATTAAAGGACTAAAAAGATGTGCCATAGAATAATTGTAGGATGATATTAAAGACGAAGCACCTATAACAATTTTTCAGTAGTTCCCACAGGGTTCTATGGGTTTCATCTGAAGTGCTAGTTACAACTCAAATGGACATTTAGTGTTTCATACATATTTTTTACATATTTGCTTATTCGATTTCAGGTTCCTTCAGTTTCTTTTATAGCTATGAGCCACTTTTGGGGGGAAAATAAATAAGGAATATCTTACCTTCAATAAAGGATCGAAATGTTTTGCAAATATAAGACTAACCAGCATGATGTATGTTTGAGCAGTGTTCAGATGTAGATAACCCCTAATTCTGTCCCATGCTGCCGATGGGAGGATGTATGGGGGGCACCGTGGAACATTGCCCTGCCCACTCATATCAGAGTGACTTTAAATGTTTCGTTCTAAACGATAGCTTTTAAAGTGATTTCTCCTAAATCTCTAGGGTCTCTCTCCTAAATCCGCCCATGACGCTGCCCCAGTATGTGTGCCCAGTGGCGCCCATTGATTTCGAAAGAGGTCATGCAAGCCTTACCTCAGCAGGACCCACCCCCCTTTAGGTTGACCCACACCAAGGAAAGACAGTGTATTTTAAAATGCTGCATTGCATAGGTATTCTTTAATTTTAGAAAGGAAATGTATTTATTTTTAAGGGTCACAAAATTTATTCACAGCAGAAACAAAAACAAAATACACCTAAAATAGCTAGAGGTACACTGATCGGTGCATTCGCCGCGTCTAAGCGTACATCATAGTTCGTAACACTAACACTTTTGTTAGTAAAAGGAAAATAAAAATGTGAGTGCACATCAGACTGAATTGGCGCTGTATGACACACCACGTCGACCAGTTAGATATGTAGCAAATGTGAAATTTAGGAGTACCCAACATTTGTAACATTTCACATATCAGTGTCACTAAATAATCAGTTTTGTCGTAATCACTATCCTTTAAGGAGCAAACATATCAACCACTTTTGTTCATAATCAATGGAGATGTCCCTATTCGCTGGCAATTATTGGCAAACCGTCTATTCGGTCCCTCCTATTTCCTCTGTGGATATCAAATCAGTTTCAACTTAGAAAGTGACCTCTCAGTGGATATATTCGTTATTAGCAAGCGACAGAAAACTTCAGAAGATAATTCAGGTTTAGGAGAACAGTTTTTAGTTTTAACTTGCAAAATATATTGGCAACTCTTGGAAAGGCTGTCAACGCTGAAAGGTTTATATTTCAACAAATGTTATATGATGGGACATCATCATGAGAATTAGACGACTCGTCTCCATCCATATCCAAATCTACAATCGATTTTTTTTTCTGTGAAGGTTGGCTAGGTAGATCAACGCTTTTTCTTCCGGTTTTTAACAATTCGGAAAAATAGTTGACCTACCTATCTTCCCAGCAAAAAAAACAAAAAAAACTTGGATGTAGATTTGAAAGTGGACATCGAAAAGAGTGTAATTCTCATGCTGATGGTCTCCTCCTGTCGAGTATTTGAGGAAATATAAATCTTCCAGCGTTGGAAGCCTGCTCAAGAATTGTCAAAATATGTCGCAAGCTAAAATTTAAAACTGTTTTCCCAAACCTGCATTATGTTCTGAGGATTTCTATTGCCGTAACGAGTGTGTCCACTGAGAGGTAGCTTTCTAATCTGAAATAGATTTGACATATACGATGAAGGGTGAGCGATTAGAGAGTTAGTTTGTCATCGCTAGCAAATGGGACATCTTCATTGACTACGAAAACATAGTTGATATGTTTGTTACTTATAGGATAGTGCTCAAGATAAATCTGAAAAAAGTTATATTCCTTTCAGCCTTCATCAATGACCAAATATTTCGTATAAATTGAGGTAAATGAAGCGAAACGAAACTTTCCAAATCATTCTAGATCTTAAAAAGACATTTTTGCGAGAGCAACAAACATGCATTTATTGCCGTTGCAGGCGGTGAAAAGAAATATATATTGTAAAGCTATTTTGTCCTTTGCTATCATTCTTCTTCTTTGTTTGCAATTTAAAAATGAGGAAATTTGAGATACAGATGCTTATCAGAACAATGGAAACACCTGAACGAAAGTGCAAGTTACCAGATTAATATGGTGTCGGGCCACCTTTCGCCTTCAGAACAGCTTTGATGCGACGTGGGATGGAGGCATAGAGGTCGTGAATGGTAGCAAGTGGAATATTACACCATTCCTCGTGCAGGGCATCGGCCAGTTCTGTGAGAGAGGATGGAGGTGGAAATCGTCGCCGGAGTCGTGTTTCCAAGATGGACCACAGATGTTCAATTATGTTGAGATCTGGGGATTGGGCGGGCCAGGGGAGGTGTTAAACTTCATCCCGATGTTCCTCAAACCACGCTGCAACAACTCCAGCTGTGTGAATGGGTGCATTATCATCCTGGAATATGGCGTCATTGTCCGGGAACAACATCCGGACCATAGGATGCAAGTGGTCTCCAACATAATCGTTGGCAGTGATGCTTCCGCGAAGTGTGACCACAGGACCCAATGAAAACCATGATATTGCGGCCCACAGCATCACCGTGCCGCCGCCATGTTTCACAGTTGGGCGGAGACACTGCAGATCATATGCTTCTTTGGGTGTTCTCCACACATAAACACGGCCCGTGGTTTGGAATAGGGTGAATGGTGACTCATCCGACCATACCACACGTTTCCAGTCGTCAACGGTCCAAGTTGCATGGTCGCGGCACCATTTGTGGCGTGCTAAAGCGTTCTGGTCCCTGATGAGAGGTTTGGCCCGTGCAACACGACCCCGTAAGTTCATGTCATGTAATTCGCGGCGGACTGTGATTGTCGAAACAGGTTGGGGGAGGTGCTGATTGAGTTCCTCCGTCACTTGCGCCGCAGTGGCACGACGGTTCCGCGCGACAATGCGCTTTAATACCCGGCGTGCCCTGTCACTGATGCTTTTCTTCCGCCCACTGTTCCGCTTCCCCGATGTGGTTTTCCCGTGTGTTGTGTAGGCCGTCATCACCTTCGACACTGTCCCTGGCAACACACTAGCCACTGCCGTCACACTCACTCCACATAACCGCGCACCAACAATTTGCCCTCTTTGAAACTCTGAGAGGTCTCCCATTTTACACTACCTCCGTCTGCTGGAGCCACTGCACACTCCTATTCCACGACGCCTGACGTAGTATGGAGACCGACCTAACACACCACCACCAGCAGTCCGGCGCTGCGGTCGCCACGACACCACTGCCAACCCATACATCTGACGTGTTGCCAACTACAGGTGTTTCCATTATTCTGATAAGCATCTGTATAATACCACCGCTTCTTTTAGAAAACGTGTTTTGGTTACGAGTAAATTATATCACCGTAGGGAGACCAGAACTAGAATCCGGAGAAGGATGTAATGGGTTACCGCTAATGCAGAAAGCATAATTTTAATATATTCGATGCTGACACCACTGTGTTGCATACTCTCTACTATGAACATTCATTCTTGTTGAGGTACTTTGGTTCAACTATATACACAAGACAGCTTTCTGCTCATGTTTTGAAGCGCATCAGAGCTTGATGAGTTTTTCTGTGCTGACTGTCAATGTGTTCTTCAGGTTCGGCAGTGTATTCTGTCTCATCATGAGTAGCCAAAACTCTATCCAGATGCTATGCATTTGATATTCATAAAACGTATCTACGTAATAAGAATACTCGAGCATGTGTAAGGCATCTTGTAGAAGTCATGGCCGATGAATAAACAAGCTACTAAAAGCAAACAATATTTGTAGAACTGCCTTTATCTATATTGATAACTGTGATTCGCATAAGTCGATACATATCTAAATGTAATTCTTGCTTCCATTTTCGACTTACTTATATCCTACGATAATGTGTAGAACCGAACCTTGCCCCGAGGACATATTTCAGATACGTCCATATACTTCGAACTCTGACAAGATATAATAAGAGAATTACAATCAATCAGGATCTTGAATCTATATAACAGTTGTTTACAGCAACGTATGCTAAAACAAACGACTAACTTATTCTTACACAAGAACAGTATTACCAGAAACTAAACGATCATAACACTTCATAAACCTGAAAATATATATGGCAATAGCACCAGCTATTTTCTGTAAGGTTGCTGTTGCAGATTTAAAAAAAAGAAATTAGAACGCGTTTTTTTTCTGTCCAATCTTTGATTGTGTGATTGTTCCAGGAATTGAATCAATCTTGTAAGAATAGTACTCTTTTTGATATCCATTTGGAAACATTTTCAACGTGGTTTTAGTTTTCGTTGGGTTTCAGTTTTCTACTGGATACTAAGTTGACCATAATGTTGCAGCTTTCTCTATTAAACTCTCAATGTCCTCTTCTTAACTGCTAAGCGGTCTAATGAGCAGTAAAGGATTTTCATAGTTTTTTTTATACGCTTGGTGTTCTCAATTCTGAGCTGTTGCTCTTCAATATTTTTAGTGTATTAGCCTCTTTTGTTTTCGTGCTTACACCTCAAGCTACAACTGTGTACGCAGCATTTTTAATTTATTGTATAAGGCTCCACCACTCCTATATTTTGCAATTTGAACTTGGCAGACTTACTTAAGTTCTACTGCTTAGCTTCACTCTGAATCGGTAAATTTGATAGTGAGGTCAACGAAGCTATCTTCATATCGTGTTAAGCATTTTCCCCTCGTAAGCTTTGAAAACAAGATCTTATCTAGCGCATACGGGTTTGCGAGATGCTCGGTGATGATGGTCATCTTCACCGCCGTAGACTTCGCTGTCTTCTCGCTGCTATTCTTCTTTTGCATCTATCTTACTTCTTCCTCTTTACCGTGATCAACCGACCGCAACGCCCTAAGTGACTTTTCGCGAGAGAAAAACAAATATTTAAGGAACTGTTTTAACCGAAATCTCAATGTGTCAAAAAATATCTTTCTTAACAAAATTCTCTTTGCAAAAATACGAAATAAGTAGAAATCGTATGAAATAATATGAAATAATATTTATTTTTACACAACAGACATAGATAAGGTAATGCTTTAAAACTTTAATTGTATCACTGAAATTGATAAAAACGACACTTCCTCGTTATGTTTCGATCATTGGTTAGTAAAAGAGCTATGTTATTTACTTTTAACTCACAAATAAATGCTTCATTTTAGCTAATACAGCTAACTGAAAGCTCACTTAACATTCTTCTAATTATATGAAGCATTAACTTCAAAGAAAATGTATCGAACTTGTAGTGTTGGCGTACATTCTAATACATATTTCACGTGCCTCAATCGCAATCAAACTGATTTCAAAGTTGGCGTCGATAGATGAACACTGGCGCCACTCCGTTAATATTCACCAGTCAGAGAACAGTACATCGTCAATGACGTTTATTTTCTAAACCACATCTTCTTCTATAGCTTGTAAGCTTTCGGCCATTTTGCATACAGAAATAATTATACAATTTACAAGACACATTTCACATATCAGTGACATTAAAGAATACGATTTTCCATAAGCACTGAACTATATGAAGCAAATATATCTATCACTTTTTCATAATCAATGGACATGTCCCATTCACTAGCAATTACAATCAAGCCCTCTAGTCGGTCACCGCCTATTGTAGATCTCAAATCAGTTTTGACTCGTTTTAATTTAGAAAATGACCTCTCAGTGGTAACACTCGTTACGGGCAACGTGACAGCAATCTTCAGAAGAGAGATTTGGGAAAACAGTTTTCAGTTTAGACTTGCAATATATTTTGAAAATTTCTAAAAGACTGCCAACATTGGAAGGTTTAGATATTCCCAGATCCTCGTTATCATCCGACACACCATCATCAGAAGAATTCGGGTCTTTCTCGCTATCTATGTCCGAATCTACAATCCATTTATTTTCGCTGTGAAGATGCCTAGGTAGGTCAGCCGTTTTCCCAAGCTCTTCGAAAGAAGGAAAGGCAATGTATTCCTTTCTGGCTTCGTCAACATTCACGCATTTCCATAAAATTGAGCTAAACGAAGTGAATGCATCTTCAGGTAAACCTTGCTTGCGGACCTCGGAAAGACGTTTCAGTGAGAGCAAAGACAAATCTCTCAGAAGCATTAAAGTAGTAGCATTATCTTCTCCTACAAAGCCCTCCTCATTTGTGTAATGGCCATATCAATGCTGGCGTAGAAAGTTTTCACCTTGAATTAATCTTTGGGGTCCATAATTGGCTCGTCATCAGCTATTTCGCCACGCATCTTATGTTTCATCAAGCGAGTGTGACACAGAGACTGGAATTCAATTTCAGTACCCTTCATAAAATTCTTCCATTTAAGACGATACTATTAAAGTTATTTCGGAGATCTTGATACTTGTCAGGTTTGTTTCAAGCATAGCCATTGCATGCAGATAACAGATTCAAGTCCGGACTTTGTAACATCTTTGTGGAAGGGTCAATGATTTTAAAAATCTTAACAAAAGTTGTCGCAGTTAATTCAAATCTCTCCTAAGTAAAATACGCAATAAACCCTCCCGCCTGGGCGCCAGCTGATCAGAAGGTCCTTCAATGTGTCGAATTTCCTCTATGGCTTCCAACAAGGCCTCAAATGTTATCAATACAGTTTCCAGGGCGTATGAATGGGACATCCATCTTGTGGTATTAACTCGCTTTAACCTTCTAATTCTTTGGTTAGGGTAATCCTTGTTTTGTTTTTCCTCGAATAAATGAACGGGTCTTTTAATGTTGCTTATGAATGCAAATAACTTCTCTAAATTACCAAAAAGATCCATAGGATTCACAGAGGATACGACGGAAGCAGTCACAATCAGGTTTAGTATGTGCGCCCAACACCATACATATGCTTCCCCCGGATTTTGTTCCTTAATCAGCGCTTGGAGACTTTTGTACGGAGAACGCATATTCGATGCTCCATAATGTGATTGCCCAACAAGATCCGAGACCCAATCTAGACTATTTTTTTCACATGCTTCATTGAATAATCTAGACAAATCTTTACCAGTTGTTGTCGGTGATTCTTTTAAAGCCAAGAGTCATTAATATCACCCGTTTCTTCATTAACATATCTTACTATAAAAGACACTTGCTCCTTCCTTGACTTGTCAAATGAGCTATTGACAGTCGCGCTGAACATCTTTACATTTCTTATTTCTCGGCAAACTATATTTCTAAGGTAAGTACAAATGATATCTATCAACTGGTTTTGTCGTCGCCATGACAAAAATGACAGGTGACTTCATTTTCCTGGTAACAGTTAAAGTGGTTAGGTACGTTGCCATCGTGTGAGAATGCTCCGCTAGTAGCACAAGAAGATCTTTGAAATTTCCCCGTAGTCTACTTGTCAATATCTCTCGATGCCCTCGAAATGCTAAACAGTGTCTGCGTAAAAACAATTTTATATATATAAGCTGTTTCACAATAAGCCTATTCCTAGCAACTTCCATTGTTTTTATTTCCTTTATAGCTGGAAGAATTTTCAAGGAAGCATCACGAATTATCAGTGCAATAGTTGCTTCGATATGAGTGTTCGAAGTCTCGTGACTAATAATGCTCATAGTTCCTGTATTCCATGAACAAAAACCAATTGAAACAAACAAGCAGCTTGTTGTAAATAATCAATTCGAATGAATACAATAAATTTCAACCCTTCAAAATTAAACCCAACTACAAAGTTCACTTACCCAAAAATTACAACGGTTTTGCTGCCATCTGTCGTGAATCAAGATTAACTCTTGGCTATTGTCAAGTAGCACAAAGTTATACTTGTGTTTGAGTAACCCATTACAAATGTAACGAGCAAACAAAACTATTTCACTGAAGAAAACTTATACTTGTTTAAATGAGTAACTTATACATATAATACCTTGTTCTATCTTTCTGCTATGTAGGGTGCTGGATTAGAATATTGAAACATGGTAATTAAAACAGATCTTACAATATAGTATATTCAGTGTGTGAATTAACGGGAGGATGAGGGAGATGTATGTGAGCGTTCAATAAGAAAAGGCATTTTTTCCCCTAGATATTTCATACTCAAAATTTTACGATAAGATTTTCTGTAGATACAATATGACATCTGTCCAGTCAGTGGTGTAAGAGATGATTGGAATAAATTATTTCAAGCCTTCAGTAAAATACGGATTTCAAGTGTCCAAGATAATTCACTTTCAAATTTTCCAGGTAACATTTTTGTGTAGATTACATACATATACAATTGGATTGAAATCCGTCCAGTAATTTAAGAGTTGAAAGACGCGACAGACAGAACCTCCATATAAAACGTTCTTTATCGATTCGATTAAGTAAAACAAAAATAATAATAATAACATCCGCTACTTCTCAGTTTTTGGTTAAGTTACTGTACTCGTTTCTCTAAGATCTCAGTCACTAGTGTGAATAAACATTTACTAGGCAATACCTTATAATGTCTTCAAAGTGATGGTAAAGACAGAACAAAAATTCGCAGTCCAAATAACATCCGAAAAATTAATATAATTAAAGAAAACAGAATTAACGGTCTTTTGGGAAGAATTTATAATCTTTCAAATTGTTAAATAACGCAAATTTCGCCAAATGTTAACAATATTTTTAAGCATATACCAGAATTTTCAGGCTAATTTAAACTTTTTTTTTTCAAGAAATATAACAAATGCAAGCCTAAGACCACTTTCACGAAAATGTTATTTCCGTCGCGCGATTTAAAATGACCACAAGAGTCATTCCTTAAATGATCCTAAACGAATCAATCATTTTATGCATTATCGCCCAACTCTCGGCCAGTGACATTCTGAAAGCCATGCCGTCGTGTCCTACATAATGTCATCGGCAATAAAGTTGGTCAACATTCTATTTCAAAACGTAAGACTTTTCTGCCTTCCACTTTGTTGATCTTTTGTGCAGTTTCGTGGAGGTATCTGTCGAAAATAAATATTTTGCTTTCTCTCATTTTGCCCAAAAGATCAAATATTTTGATACTGGAAGCTTTATAGATGAGATTAGGAAAAAATAAAATAATTTGGGATTCATTATCAGAAGGGTACAAAAACAAAACTTTTAAGAGTAGACAATGGTTTGAAATGTGTAATGCAAAAGGAATCCCTAAAGCAGGCATTAATTACTAAGACACTTAAGTATCTAAGATGTTTTTCCTATCTACCCACAATTATTTAAACTAGGGACGGCGAAATTCGATTGTTTCTTTTTTATATTTGAGTTTGAGATGTGAATATTTCCTGATTTTAAAAACTGGAATAATTTGGAATACATTGTAAAAAATTGCAGATTCCAGATTTGTAAATGCAGGAATAAAAAAATTATTTTTGTTTGCCTTCTCTTATTTAAAACTAATCTTTCTTCTTATATTTTGGATTAACCTAAGATTGCAAACATTTTTCCTAAGAAAATCGGAAATTTTCCTAAGAAAATTTTATATAGCTTGAATTTTACTGCACAGGAATCGGATGCTACTGATAAATAGAAGAAAAAGTTTCTTCATCTTTGTCTACAAAATGAGGAAGAAGATCATTTCAACCTTACATGAACAGAAAACACCTTTCAACCTGCACAAAGAGTTGTTGGCAGAATTGATATCAACAAAACTGACGGCAGAAAAATCACACGTTTGCAAAAGTTGCAACTTGACCCATTTGTTTACGTCGATTTATAAAATGAATATTTTTGCCATTGTAAATTGCTTGACGAAAATCACATGCATAAAAGTGCATATATGATTGAGTTGTTTAGTCTGACGAAAAACTTTTTAACTTAATGGGAAATTTCGCGTTATATGCCTAATTAATTGAATTATTCAAATTGGAGATGCTCGCGTTGTTTTGCGATTTGTAAAAGCATAAATTGGGCTCAAAAGAGAAATTTTCTATGTGTTAATGTTATTTTCTTACAGATTTTTCACGTTTCCCTTACTTCAGACAAGTTCTAGGGGCAACATGAGAAATTGGCTCATTAAAAATAATTCCCTGTTTCCAAATGTTTAAAAATCTCAGTGTTTAAACTAATTTTCTTAATATGACACACAGGCATATTTAATGCTTTCTTTTTCAACTTATCCCTTTAAGAACCATGTTCTACATTTTCTTCCCATACTCTTTGATACGTTCACTTTGACTACTCTGAGTAGAATCGTAGCTTTGTTGCTGGATTCTGCAGTGACTGCGATGTGAAAGAAAGATGTTGTCCAGATAACATTTTCCTCCTGTATATACCTTGCACCTTCATTTTTGAAACCACTGTGTAATGTTGAATTAAATGCTGCAAACTTACAGAACCAGTTACTCTCAATTATCAAGTCTCCAATGTTTCGTAAGTACTGGCATCCTACAATCTTCAACCAATGTATTTCGAATCCTCCGATACCAATTCTGTATATGCTTCAGGAGTGCACTGCGAGTCAAGGAAATTGAAACGTAGGATATCCTTTGCTTATACGTGAAGTGAGTACACTTCCCATTTGGTATAGTACATATATATTTTCTTTCCTCTTCTCTTCTCTTCTCTTCTCCTCCTGCAACCCGACCCCCACCTCTAGAGACCCACTCACCCCAAATCAGGTCATGCATTTGCATGACCTGCCTATATGGCGTGGGCGCCTCTGGCATAAGTGCAATTTGTTAGTACATGACACACACACGCACACACACACACACACCAACACCCCACACACACAGAGGGGGGAAGTAAGTAAGATCAGAAAACAACAGGGAGACTTCAGCACGTGGGGAGGGGGGAATTTGTCTCCTAACTTAACAATGAAGAATTTTGTTGACGTTCACTTCTATCTAAATGCTTACAATCCATAAAAGTAGGCCTATTTTTAACTTTGATATTCCCAACCTTTATCGAAGACCGTAGTTCTTCAATTAAGGCATACAAAGGGCGGAAACAATCGACCGTCGTGCAACGCAATGTTCCCAATGTACAAATATTATGAGGAAAATGTAATTTAGTTATTTTAATAGAGAGTTACTTCGAATAGTAAAACGGTACTCCGCTGTACCCTACATCCAAAGTAAAATAAGTTTTTTGAACACACGCCTTTCTTTTTCTAAAAAAAAAATAACAAAATGAAGCAATTCGTATTAAAAGGAAAAATATATTTGTTTTCAAGAAAATAACTTTAAAAAAATCTTATTTATGCGTGACTAAAAGAAGAGCATGGGGCACGCTCTCTAAAGTCATTTTATAAGTTCTTCAATTGGCCAGCTCAATGCATTTCTTTTTAGAAATGCATAAATAGATATTTTGAAGAAATTTTCTTGAATTTTTTTTTTTTTTTTACATTTTAGTTCGAATCGTTTTATTATTTAGAAAAGCATGCTTCTATGTTTTATTTTCAACATTTTAGTCATAATTAAATGACATTTTTTTCTTCGAGTTTTTCGGTGTTCGAATACTGCTTCCTTTCTTTCTTCGAAACTTGAAAAGGGATGTTGTAAAGAGGTTACAAAAATTAAAAACGCAATATTTTCTCTGCAGTCAGCAACATTTCTTTTTTTTTATTTTCTTCAGCTTTTCTGTGATCTTACCTTCTTTTCATCATCATCTTCTTCTTCTTCTTTGTATTTAATGCTGCATTATTTGGATGGACATTTCTTCTGATTCTTTCGAATTTAAATTTGCAATTTATGTATGGCCTGAAGGCATCTATGGCTCAGGCCTGAATAGGGTAGAGTAAAGGATTCAGGAAGGTGTCCGCCAAGGTCTATTTTGAAGGTACCATCCCGTCATTTGCCTGATGTGACTGGGTAAAAACCTGGAAAACCTCAGTTATGAAGGTCGGCCGCTCATTCTTTCGAAGATAAAGAAAAGAACAGAAAAGTTGTAGAACAAGAAACAAGGAGATATTTCTTTTTAATTTCCTTAAAAATATACAATTGAAGGTAATAATTTTGCTAGATCCTTTTCTTGTTCTCAAGATGAAACTTTTTGTATTTTTAATTCATTTCGTTTTTTTAAACAACGAATGATATATCTTCTTCTGTTTTTAAGATTCTGAAAAATTTCGTAACAACAGAATTAAAAAATAAAAATAAAAATAATAATAACGTGCTTTTCTTAGACTATTCGCACCGAAAAGTAAAAATTCATTTTGCTTATGCATGACTTAAAAGAAAAACATCGGACGCTCTTTCATATAAGTCACTTCATAAATTCTTCAATTGGGGTGCCCAATGCTTTTCTTTCTATTCATGTATAAACATTTTATTTTTTTTACATTTTAGTATGAATTATTTATGAAAAGTGTATATTTAGAAAGTTTTCTTTTATTATTTTTTCGAGTTATTTCGGTGTTCGGATACATTTTTCAAGCTAAATGGCTTGTGACCCAAATACTAAAGTGTTATGTAATCGGTCAAAACCAGGCTAGTAGCTATATATACATTGAAATACATTGAACATTCGTCACCTCATGAGAAATCCTTATGGATTATTCAGCTTGAAAACATTTCTTAACTCGGTTTCACTTAAATTGTATGGATGCACTAAAATATTTCGTTTCCGCCTCCCAATGACTTGCAAGTAAAATGAGTAGCAGTACTTTTGACTCATCCTGTTGTTGAATAATCGAATATACTCAGATTTGATTTTTAATAAATATCGATACACAATACTTGCAACATGATTTCGAGTACTGGACAAGAGATGTCTCTCAGAATTATTTAAATTGTCAAAATTATTTTTGAAGAAACTTCTTTAGTTATTACTGCTGCCACATTTAATTGAAAAATAATATCAGGTCTTATCTGTTGAGCATTTCATGCGTGTTTTAATAACTTTATTTGATATAAGCAGGAAATCGTCACATCACAAAATATCCAAGCATATTTATAGACATAAAAGCTTTTTGTATGATCAATAGATAATTCTTCTGTAACGTTTTGTACACAATAAACTAATAACACTACTTAGGTGACTGTTCAATGTGAATTCTATATACTTTAATATTACATTTTTATGATGTGTCTTATTTTACTTTGCAAAATGCGAGTTGTGTGGTATTATTTTAACTAAATCTAATGTAGGCCGTGAATTCGAGAAAGTGCCAGATTCCTTGTATAGGGTAAGATACTTACAGGGTGAAAATCATACTTATGTAGGTTACGTTATCAATAGATTTCATTTATGTTGATATGACTTAATGACAATTTTGATGAATTTTAAAGAATTGGAAAATATGATTATCAGCTTAAAACATAAGAATTACAGTTGAATAAACTCAAACCGTCATATGAATCACAACAGGAACAATGACGTATGGAAGGACTGATGATTGTGAGATTCTTCACGTACAACGTTGGTGACAAATTAAAACGAACTTTTTCTTGTAACATGTCACTAGTGCTGATACAGAACACGTAATGAGGAAAAGAAAAATCGAAAGTTTGGAAATTATAAAAGATAATAATCGAAGAGGGAAAGGACATTAATTGTTGGAAAGTCCGTCTATTGCGGTCACGTAGAATTCGAACATTTAGAAGACCAGTCTAGTACGATTTAGATACAATCATTATAAATATGTTTACCGAGGCAAATGTGTGCCTACCGTGTATATCATTGTAGGGATCAGGTAAATTTCGAAGTCATGATTTGTTAACATTTGTTTCGGACATATCCTACATTTGCTCGCGTTTTGGAATTATCGAAAGTCGACACTTTTTAATTGGCCAATATAATTTCTCAATAATATTGTAAGTCAAAACAATCTAATTTTGCCTGTTTACAAGGTATATAAATTTAAATAAAGATTGTTAGTAACGAATTTAAGTGATGACCATTAGAGTCAATATTTGATCGGTTAGATAGAGAGCATATTGCTGTTAAACATTTATGGGACGCCTGTTGTTGTCAAATATCTTAATCATTTTTGTACAAACATTATTCAGCGACCAAACACCGTACTGCTCAAGAAATTAGATGATACGTTAGGCCCTAAACTGGATTAGATCCAGTACTTATCAATCCAAAAATCAAGAAATTTGCAGCTACGCTTCGAATTATATAGCTTTCCGCAGGTTTCAGAATGGCAACAGATATCCATGTAAGAATATTTCTGTATCGGGTAATCGTGTTCGTATACATCATCCTTGCATAGAAATGTATAAAATAATTTCCCAATATGGTCATTAATATTTGAAGTCTACAGGAGAAGAACGCCCGCTTTATTGATTTCACTGGAGAGCGTTTTAAAAGTCAATAATCAGTATAACGTATATGTGTATATCTCATATAATTATTTGCATGTAACAAACTGACAATGCATATCCGCTTCATGGGTGGTACTTTGTTAAAATGGCCATTCGAAGAGCAAACAGATGGCACTCTTACCTCGATTTGATTCAAAATGGACATCCCTTTCTTCCCAGTACACTTGATTTGCTATCAGCTTACATTGTTTTAATCTTAGTCACACACCTAAAGAGTCAGTAAATGGGCAGAGATAGCTCCGTTATAGTATTTATATTTTTATGAAAGTTATCTTTGGTTCTGCACTTCATGAAGAGGAAAGCGTTACGTCTAAAGAACATCGAACAACACTTTACATTACAGATTCAGATGTTCAAATCGTTACCTTAAATATTGTAAAGTTTATAGCCATTTCAGAAAAAAGTTTATAAATTAATTACGTTGCATATGTCAATAATTTTCAGCTTCGTTTATGTTCGTCTTACACAAAAAATCTACAGGATGTCTCGTTTGTGAGTGTAAAGCCAAAAGTTGGAATATTAATAGAGCTCAAATTGAGTTTTACAGGGTTTCAATACATTTTTACCGTAAAATATTAAAAGTTGGGTGTGTGTTCGAGAATTTGGGGCGTTACACTCTCTATTGCTGGTGTTGATGTCAGATTCCCTGATATTACAGATGGTAATTACTAAGTGATGGCTAAGTTCTACAGAGATAATGGATTATGTAGTTGTTCGAAAAGAGAAACTATAGCGCGTTTGCAGGTACTTACACTATACAAAAGAACTACACATCTAGTGCAGTCTAAGTGCGCATTTTGCGCACACAATCACATTTAGAGCACATCTGTGCACTTTAAGCGTACACTAAATATCTAAAAGAATTGAAATAAAAGTGTGCTAATAAACCGTTCTCGTTACTTAGGAAAAATATTAGAAAATTCGGCTGGAATGTATTAATAAACTACTCATAACTTGAGAAAAATATTAGAAAGTTTGACTGTAGTGGATTAAGAATGATTTTCTCGATCTAGGAAAACTGTTAGAAAGTTTGACTGAAGTGCATTTATAAAAGCTTCTCGTAACTTAAAATGTATGCTGGACAGGTCTTTTCTATTAGATTTAGGTGGGGAGATTCTGCAGGGTCTCCCGATGCATGAAACAAATTATTTTTTTTTCTATATGTTTTCTATGTGTTTCGAAATATTATTACACATACCCCGAATATTTAATTTAATGATAAGATAATTAGATTTAGGTGCATTGACTAAATTGTTTTACTCTTTCCGTTTGAAAATGTGCATTAGCAGATGTCTGCTTAGAAGAAGATTTTGGTTTCATTTTGTTCATAATATTTCCTTGATCGAATTCAGTTCCAAGTGCAAATTTGAAACAAAAGAAGATACACATGTGCAGAGACATAAGCATATAGAAAAGAAGAGAAATTGAGAGAGTGTTGAGAGAACATTATATGAGTAACATATTAAAAACTAAAAGTCCACCATTACACATAATTACCACCTTGAAAAGTTACCTAACACAAATGTTTACTTTTCTGTGTACCCTAAAACCTCGTGGAACTCATCTTCTCAATTATTTCGCTCGGTAGCAAAGAGACTTAGAGATTATTAAGCAAAACACCATCAAAATATATTTACAGTACTTTTTGGTGAAAAGTTAATCATCTAAGCTGTTTTTCGTTAGGCATACACTCTAAATTTAATGACGTGAAATATCGTTAAATTTTACAGAGTATCTAAATTGCATCTGCAATGATGAATGAGGATCGTACACTTGTACTGTGGATACGAGAGATTAATTTCGATTAATATAGATTTATTATATCAATAGCAATAAAGACAGACAGTTTAAAGAAATAATTTATTCTGTAAATCCACATACATATCAACAAATGAAATCTAAGACATGCGCTCCAGTATAATGTAAATTCAATGTTTAACCCTTTAGACTTGCTCGAATGCAGATTCGTGAAGTCCTAAGCCTCCGAAAGCAAGGCAAATAAGTTAATGTAGTTTCGTAATTACATGAAGACAGGAATATCAGATATCGTCGTGCTCAATAGTCTCCATATCGTACCACCTGTGAACGGCGGAATTTGTGATTTGACTTGTGTCACATATACTGGAAGTTACTTTATGCTGTGATAGGATTCCTTGAGTTCGTTCTGTGACTAATGTGAATTAGCATATGCGCGGAATTACTCAATAAATGTATTTTTAATCAATGATTCTTCCTTTATTAAAATAGAGAGTGACTTTTGAGGCACTCGCTATTTAGAATATAAATAAATATCTTTAAGCGTAAGCATAAAGTAAAAGGACTGACTCACAAAGAAGAGGAAAACGTGGCTTAAAACATCTGCTTAAAGAAATATATGGAAACATAAAACATTGTTTGTGTTGCTTTCTCTTAAATGCAGTGTGGAAAGTAATTCGAAACCTATAAAGTTTACTTTCCTTTAAATAGGAACTCTAATTTGAAAGTCAGATCAAAGACATTTACGTATATTTTCTTTTATATCCAGAAGATCTTGAAGTCTCTTTAATGAATCCTTATTGAAAATTTTCATTTGAAATTCTAATAAGTTTCTGTGTCTCTTTAGTTACTCCTGCATCCTTTTTTAAAACCACGATTAATTACTATTACACCCTTTTTCCTTTTCCTGCTTCCGCTTTTGAAAAAAGTGGTAAAATGAGATTCGTTTGCAAAAGTTTATTGCAGAAATATTTCGTATATAAAGAATTAAACTTATTTTTGAAGTTATTCATTCCTACTTACAAATAATTACCTGTATCTCTATCCTCTTTCCTTT
>JAGDQP010002463.1:60982-104535 GCA_022664845.1 Lepisma saccharinum
TTATTTATCTATCTATCTATCTATCTATCTATCTATCTATCTATCTATCTATCTATCTATCTATCTATCTATCTATCTATCTATCTATCTATCTATCTCTAGATCCATTTTTTTAACCAAAGGACCGTTTTTCAGTTGATGGATTTAACTATCTGTATATGCAGGCCTTTTCGAATTTTTGCATTTTATTTAAGAGTCTTTAGGAACTATCTATCTATTTTCTTCCCATTCCTTAAATTTCTCTCTTTCCTGTTTCTTTCTCTGCTCTTGCTCTCTTTTCTATCTTATTATTTTGTATAAATTTCTTTCTTGCTTTCCTCCTTTATTCTTTCGTCTTCTCTTCTTTCTTCTTCATTCTTTATTTTCCTTTCCTATCTTTTTGTTTCCGTTTCGTTTCATTTTTCTTTCTTCTTTCTTTCCTTTTTAATCTTTATTTATGTACTTTGTTTCCTTTCCTGTTTCTTGTTTTGTTTTCATTTCTTTCTTTCCTGTTTTTTATTTTGTCTCTTTATTTATTTTCCGTTTTCCTTTGTTTGTTTCGTTTTACATTTCTTATTGTTTCTTTCTTTCCTTGTTTTCCTCCTTTCGTTTTTTTTTCATTTTCGAATCCTTTCTTCCCCTTTTTCGTTATTTCATTTTCTTTCTTATATGATTCTTTATTGTTTCTTTACTTTTATTTTGTACTTTTTAAAACTGTAGTTGTCTTTATTCCTTTGGATTTTATTTATAAATTTCTAACACATTTTTTCTTTTGTTATTTTTTCTTTATTTTTTTGCTCTTTCGCTTTTAAATCCTTTCTTTCTCAGTCAACGTTAGCAACTACTGTAAGCTCTAAGCAATTCCGAGCCATTTGAATTCTAAAAGTAGCGATATATGTTTCTTTCTAAAGACTCTGTAGTTTTAATTACCAGTTCATCGAATAAGGAAATTGAAGAAGAGTTTATCAGAAAGATACATCCCCTTGGCGAAAAAACAACCCAACTCAACTGGTCAACAAAACTGAATCCCTCGTGTAGTGAAAATATAGTAAAGGATTGTCAATTGATACTTCAGGCGAGAGAGACTATACAGCAATAATATTGACTATATCTCCTCAGATAGACGGGGACGATGTGGAGTCTTCTTCTTTTGACAAGCTGTACTCTTCAGTGATTAATGGAAAGAAATGGTTCCACTATAGATATTGTTTACAGTTGGTCCAGGAATTACCTTCATGAAACTCAAAGCTATACTACTGGTGCCTGTTTTGATGAAATTTAATATCATAATTGTAAAATATTGGTTTGGTGTAGTTTAAGTGTGCTATTCCACGCATGCTTGAAGCAGGCTCTGCGGGATGGATGTAGTCACGCGTTCTACATCATAACTTCACCCTATGTGGACAAGATACGCTGTGCTATATAGTCCATCAGTATATGTGATGCTGTTGAAGAGGATCGTGTCAAGGTGAACCATGAAGAAGAACTGTTCCTCTATTAGTTTAAACTGAAAAATTATGTACAAATTGAGACTATCATTTCTGATCACACTGTTTGCTATGCCCCATCGACTTGTCTTTAAATATGCAATAGTTTTAAAGAGACATTGTGTCCTCATGTTGCACGAAAATGCAGGGCCACAGGGCACACTAAAGGCTCTAAGACGTCTCAGTGAGTCGCAGAAAAATAGACTTCTCACCCACTGTTTTCACCGAACTTATCATCTGGTAGTCATTTCCTGTTTTTCTAGCATGTTGATTACTTCTTAGCAAGTTGATAGGTCTATTATAAGACTACATCCATATTTCATCAAGGATGTACTGATAACTTTGTTACCGTAAATTAATCCCAGTTGTTATTTTACGGCTACTTGATATAATACAAAATAAGTTGATTAATCTACCTTAGGAACATGTTCACATTGAATAAAGGCTTAAAAGATAATTTTCGTACTTAAATGAAAACTTAACGTAGTGCAAAACAGGTTGATGGGTCTATTTTTAGTACAACTGTCACATTAAAAAAAAAGATTAAAAATGGAATTTTTCCTTACGTAATTTAAACCAAAGCATCTCATGCACACCAAACTTTACGCTCTTACTCTCTCCCTCCAGGATATACTCATACACACACTTGCTACTCAAGCTCACACTAAGCCTTAAGGAAACGTTAATGGAGATTAAAGGAAAACTTAAAGTTCGTGTTGTAATTAGGGTGCTTAATACATAGATAAAATGATTATCCGTGTAATAGTCTCTCTTTCTCTTTCTCTCTCTCTCTCTCTCTCTCTCTCTCTCTAATCAGGGCATTATAAAGCAGCCACATGGTGTACCAATGAAATATTTAACTATCAGAGACCCTTTTTAAAACATACGAAAATTACTTTCTTGCTTAATCAATATTCCTAGAAGGTCTATTTTTTTCTTTTTTAAATATTGAAGTGGAAACTTCGACCTTTGATTTTCTGCTCCCTCTCATTATTCTTGCTTCATCGCTCTTTGTCTCTTATTTTCTCATTTTATGCTTTTCGTTCTTTCATCTCCCAAAACCAACAGAGAAAAGTTCCTGAAACCAATGTTGTTCTACGCCTTTTCGCCTTCTTCTTTAGACTTTCAGTTAAATCACAATTCTCAAGTTCCCCCTCGAATCTAATCGGGAAGCAATTACGCTTCTATGACATCATTTGTTGGAACAAAATATTCATACCAAAGAATATCTTGAAATATGTTCAGACAAAACCTGATGGAAATGAACAAATAACAGTTATATTAACTTAATACAGGAATGAAACCTTTTAGCCATGGAGGATAAACATTATGCACGGATATATATATATATATATATATATATATATATATATATATATATATAGAGAGAGAGAGATAGAGAGAGAGAGGGAGAGAGAGGGAGGGAGGGAGGGAAGGAAGGAGAAGAAACGCTTTCCCTTCTTGCCAATAGGGTTTACTACATTATGCTAATCATACTGATCCATTCACATTAAGCTACTTCATAAACATGACAAAAGAAATTTCACATTCCAAATTGGCTTTTTAGTACTAAAATTTCATAAGCCTTTGTCACGTCCACAAAAGTAGTTTCAACTACTTCCAGTCAAAAATCTTGTAATTTTCTATTTAATCATGAAGAAAGCAATCTTCTAGAGAGGGTAATTTCATCCCTGACTGGGAGCAAAAATAAATTTGTTAGAGTGGGAAAATTATTTGCCAAGGAGGAAATCCCAGTCATACCACCCGCTAATTCGTATGGTGGATTAACCACCAGGAAAAGCTTGATCTAATTGAAGTTTATTATTTTACGAATTTAGGTCAAAAATAATTATTAATAAGATAATATGTAGCTGCGGTTATGACAATAGATGTCTCAAGTCGTTGTGTAGTCTGAATATGTTTCAACATTTTAGCTTATAAGATAATTCTTATGGGCTGCAACTGAAGTCTACATCTACAAAATTTAATTAAACAGCTTAAAACATAGTAGTATATAGAAAACTAAACATACTAGTAAACTTATAAATACAAAAGTTATTTCTGCAGACGTTAATGCTATCATAGAAAATATTAAACCACTTTGGCGAAGGTGATAAAATATTTTTTTTTAATACTGCATAATATATAAGTTTTTGAACTAGAGGAACGTGAAACAGATTGTGGTTGCAAATTGGATTTGCCTGAAATGAATGTCTGTGCAAAACAGTGGGTAACGTATTAGAAAATAATATTTATTCCATTCTAATATTAGTTTCCCAATTGATTTGTAAAGATATACAAAAATCATACACAGAAATTTCCAAATTCAGTTAAATTTATGGTGGCACTCAAATTTATAACCCCTGTAGAGAACGTCTCTACTAGTACTAATCTATGGTATCTATCTAGTTTTTGTTCTCTACTCTGGACACCTCGTACCTCAATTTGTTTGCAAGTAATCCATAGAGTATTTATTATTGTTCACAAAATTGTGCGGAACCTCATAAAAAAGCTACAGACTCGTGTAACATCTCTCATGGACGATTTGGCAACTTTGGTGAACGAACGAGTTTATCAGACACAATTTGAATGTCGTCCACACTCTTCCTACTCATCATTCACTTATGTGATCTTACATTCATCGATTGTGTTATGTGTATGGTGATAATGTTATGAGGAGGGTTCCGTGAGCGATGGATACAGAAACAATTCGGAAATGAGTATTGCTCAGCTCATGGCTGGTGTGAAGAACTGGGTGAAGTTACTGAGATCAAAACTACCCTGCTCGTTAATGATGAAAAATGTTATGTTCAAACACGCACATTTGTCTCCTTCACTATTGGAATTTCAGCCATCTTGAGTAGTGTTCACAACAGCATGTCTGTTTACATTAAGATCTTGTGTGTCCTTGGAAGAATTTATCACATTCATTATTTTGGTAAGCCATATTTGCAACGTTTTGTTCTTGTAGCATGAAATGATGCCTCATTTTATAAAATAACGGTTGTATAACTGTTAAACTTTTAGTTATGTTTAACAAATGCAGGCTGTTTATTTTTAAACTAATAAAGTGTAGAGAAGACTAAATAGCCTTTCTCAGTCATAGACACCTAAATGCTATAAATTAAATTAAAGAAATTTATTATAAAGAAGAATAGAGTAAAATGTCTAATACAGGTCGACAAACATTGCGAAACTTAAGAACGTTGAAGATAAGCATCCAAGTTTCCAATACATGTGTTTCTTCCTTTGTTAAATCATTTACATTTAATAGATAAATTGGTATTGCAAAAGTGCCTGGACTTTACCAGTTATCAGCTACATTTCTGAAATTTACTGCCATTGCAGGAAAGCATTACGTCTAGCACATTTAACTGTACTTTATTTAATCGCGAAGATAGCTTTGCTGGTTTAAACAAATATCATAATATTAACTTTATGTACAGGACCGTCTCAACTAGGTTGTAGAGGGCGTCCTTTGTAATGATTCGACGTTCCACATAATCGAATATACACTACAACTTTAAAATAGTTATCGTTAAAAATTGATGGAAACTCTGTGAAACTCTATTTACACCCCCTAACATTTGCTTTACATGTCCAATCTGAAAATCCTAGGAGAACAGTCTAGTGGTCCAACTTTCCCAAAGTTTTCTAATGCCATTCAGGTCGAGGCTCTTGACAGGTCTATCCAAGCGCTCAGAAGTTTTATCTTCCTAACATCGCATTTTAGCAGGAAGAACGTGGCACCTAGCATGGCCACCTTAAAAGTAAGAGGGGTGAGTTCCATGAATGCGCTGCAAGGTTGGAAGCATCTCATTATCTGGAAATTTACAGCACAACTCTGTGTCCATGCTGCAACGTATAACCACTACCAAACATACACCGAAGTACCTAAATTACTCCCAAATGATAATGAAACCACCACCGAATTTACTTGTAGTCACTATGCACTCTGGTAGAAGGTGCCCCTCGTGTACCCATCAGACCCATGCGCGTTCACGGAATTATGTTAACCTCGACTTGACACTCTACAACTAAATAAGTTAAATGTCAAGGGCCCGCAGGGCCACCCTGACTGGACCCATCTTAGGCCACTTTCGTCCTTTGAATTTGTTTTTAATTAGTTGCGAATATGGATAATGGTTGAGATGAAGGCGAACCGAACTCTACAGCGGGACCCCCCCCCCCCACAACATCCAAACAAACAACCAGCAAAATCGCAGCCATTAGAGGCTCCCATTTATTAACAAAGTTTCTATTTAAAAATAATATTATTAGAAGTGCACATAAAGTGTATATAATTTGTTTATCGCTAAAACGTATACGATATTTTGTTATTTACTGTTGATTTACACAGGATTTCTTTATTTGTTTAGTAAATTGATTTTGAGTTAAAGTTTAAATCTAGAAAGAATCTACCTATTTGATTTTAAGTAATTAAAATTTGTAAAACAAGCGACGACTATTGTAAATTGAATAATAATAATAATAAATCCAGGAATAAGGTTAAATTTGGATTTAATCAAAATTAGGTCAATTTGGTTGGGAATAGCAAAGGCTAATTATCTGAATGTTGTAAGTATCATACATCCTCTCGTGCCTCCGAGGTACATTTGCTCAATGACGTTTATCTCATCCCTTGTCCTTCTTTAATTTGTTTTTGTCTTTACATTCCTTTCGTTCATGAATTTGCGTATTCTGAATTTTTCAGTTTGTAAAATGGTTCATTTCCAATGAAAATAGGACCGTCTCTCGATTTGACTATGTTGAGATGACGATGAAAGAATTCTTCTGCCGTTTGATTTAGAGTCGATTGAAGCCTATCCATATTTTCCATCGGTGTTATCAAAGAAAGTACCGTAGAAACCCAGTTCAATATAGCCTCAGTGTGCTCAATGTTGGAAGTACTTTGAAGTTTTGAAGAATTACTATGTGCCTTGTTCCTAAGATCCAAAACTGGATTATTTTTGTTAATATTGGTTTCTGTTTTGAAGACTTTGTTTTTGTTAATCTGTTTGCCTTTATAAGATCTCAATGGGCAATTGGAGGCCTCAGTTCTATGTCCATCTTTTCTGCAAGAAGCACAGAATGTTTTGTTAGGTGTGACATTGCATGTTTTACTGAGATGATTCTTTCCGCATTTAAAGCATGTAGGAAGATTATTACATTTCTCACCGTTATGATATTGGTAACAAATCGTGCATGGATAAGGCCTAGCGTTGTTAAAAGATTCTTCCACATTGTAACGAGTGAACCCTATATTAATCCCATTGGTTATGAGTTTACTAATTAATGTTGGATCTTTAGTAAATAGTCTGATTAAAGGAACTGGGCCTTTACTGTTTCGAATTCTTATCTCATTGGTGATTGGAATTTTCTCTTTCAGAAGGTAAGCTTTAACGTCTTCAGGCTTAGTGTTAGTGGAGATGCCCCTAATAACGCATGAAAATGAAGTTTTTGTAGTGAAGGTTTCTTTTCTCAGTAATTTATTTTCGCTAACTATCCAAATCGCTTTTGGTACAAAATCTGTTTCTTTGAGCTTCTTTGTAAAAATCTTTAAATTTTCATTATCTGGAAAATGCACTTTGTATCTTGAAAAATTCTCAAATTTTAAAATGGTTAATTTAATATTTGGAGCTTTCCCTGTGATTAATTTGTGAAATGAAAGAGGATTCTTGAGTTCAGGTTTATATTTCCTAATAATGACTTCGTTCTTCAAACTTTCTTTTTCTTCCGATCTACAATTAGAATTTCTACAAGATATTTCAACTTATATGTATCACGGACCATTTCCTTCAAACTACTGAAATACGGAAGACATTCACATGATTGCTGAACCAGACCAATGAGCTGCCCTCACAGGATCACCAGTTACGTTTCGGTAGATAACATAGTAAGATTTTAAGTTGATGTAGTGAGTATATGTCAATCACTAATTCTTAAAACTGTAGCCTGAGCTTACAGGAACGCATCAGATTCCTTCATCATTTTCGTACAGTTACACTTAAGATGTGTTGAACACGTTGAAAAATATTGCTTCATATTTTCACTAACAATCGAAATGTTCTTTTAATATGTACTTAAAACTACAAGTCCACGTTTTAGGACTTTGGTAGTTGCACTTTGTACCGCGCACACAATCTCTTAAAAACCTGACATCGTTTCGTTATTGCGAGATCTTTCTTTATCTTCCTCATAGATTCTATTAAATTTTGTATCCTCCCTTTGAAACGATAATAACCCCAAAGGGTCTCATATGTAGTCTCAGCTAGTTCAAGTGGTACTACTTCAAAATGGGAGACTTAATTTCCATCCGTGGCACGGAAGAGAGAGAGAGAGACCCGCGTGTTCGGGGATAGTAACATGGAGAGCGGGGGACTATGGCATTCTGTGCTGAAGTTTTAATTTCCATGCAAATGCGATGGATCGTAAGGAAGCTCAGGAGAGGATCTGAAACTGTTATTATGCCGAGAGAATAGCAAGAAAGAAGTGCGAGAAAAGTGGTTTTGAAAGTTTATATTCTGCTTCGATGAACGTAAATATCAATGTTAATTATCTACGTTTCTTCATACAATATTAGCAAACTTGGTTGTTTTCTTTTATATGAAAGATAATTATCATACAAGACGTTCTAAAATAATAGCAACAAATTTAGGCACGAATTTATTTCCCACATCAAAACAAGGAAGAAGTTCCTGTTAAAATATTTCGCTGTTTCAGAACTACATGCACCCAAGTAAGAAGCAGCATAATCAGAAATCACGTAGAGTAATATCGCGGCATCCATTAAGCTAAAATTACGAGCTGATTCTTTTAAAAAGAAAGATGGGGGGAGATTTGTTATAGAGAATGACTGGCAACAGTAAATAGATCACGTTTGTGCAGTAGCTTCAGCTGGTCTACTCTTAATTTAGTGGCCAGACTCTCGCTACTTTCCTATTGTTTACTTTTATTCTTTACTGTGTGATAATGGTTCACAAAAATAAACAAACCCACTAGTTCTGACGGGACGCAAAAGGTATTAATGGAGCTGATACTCATCGTCCATTGTGTGTAATTTGTAGACGTGCATTAATGGGTGAAGGACGAAGACAACAATGCTGTAAAAATGTTCACAATGAAGAAAAGACTAGTGGGTTCATAACCCGAAGTCCTTTCTGAGCATGTGAAACAAAAGTGCGAGTAACAGTCCTTTTATCAGAATGAAACTTCTTAATTCTTTACTTACAGCATTGTTCCAAATTGACACTGAAACGTTAACCTATCAGAATTGTGTTCTACATGAGTCTCAAAAATATTTACAGACGTTCACATAAACAGCAGGATAACATTTTTAGTCGTTACCAGAAAGTTAGTAGGAAATCTATTTTACGACATCCGGAGATGAGGCTTTTCTTCATATCAAAAAGGTAGATGTGTTACGTAAATGTTTAGTCCAAGAATATGCAATGGCGCCATTTACATTTAGCCAAAACTTTTATCTGCATGTAAGATCGTGGCAACAACAGTTCGGGGTCAAGTTTGTTTTGGAGTAGCTCATAGTCATAGATCTAGGACGAAAATGTTATGTTCTCGTTACTATTGTTCTTAAATATATCCATTATAAAATGGCGGGCATTGGGCTATCTCTGGAAATTTTCTTATTAATAAAAGAAATAATATCGCAGGTGCACTTGTAAAACTGAAAAGGATCGTTCAGAACCGATTATGTGGAGCTGGGGCGTTACAAATTCTCCTTTTCCATGTCAAAATGCTAGCAAACACTACTGATTGCGCTGTTTTGGCGATTCACAAGTAACAATTGGATCTTTTTGATCAACATCTATGTAAACCCGATCTTTCAGGTACTGACTGTAAATCTTCCTGTATCAGTTAAAATGGCCAAGTGAGATACTGGAAACGGGAGTATTAGACTCTCTGAACTCCAAACCAGCAGAATTTTGTACATAGTGGGTGTGAAAGAATCTTGTACCACTGTACCAAAATAATGGTGACCATGTTGGAAAACGAAGTACCTGTGTATGTGTTTCTAGGCAAATTTTGGTACATTACTTTTGTAACGAATCGGTCCTTATTAGAAAACACGCCTCCAACTTACTATATTTAATTATCTTGATTACTTGTTTGCAATGGTAAATGCGTTGTCATAGAAACCTTTCTCTTTAACACGGTTAAGCTATAGAGAATTGCATCCTTATCTGAGTAACCATTCACGTTTGCTTGAATAATTTCAACGCAATGAAACATTCTATAGTCATTTTCTTTTCTCTTCAGTGTTACAGAAATAAATCTCAGTACATGGAGAAGGAGTGCATTCGAATCATTTATATTCTTTTCGCTCAGTCGTTAAACTCTGGCATCTAAACCAGGATTAGATTTCTACATCCAAGGGAATCGATTGGCTGTCTCGTAAAAAGAGAAGGAAGGAGTGTCAGAGGACGAATGTACGGCAGAAAGGAAAACAAACTTAAAACGAAACGGAGAAAGAGAAATAGAGTTTCCGGATGTCCTGCTTTTCAAATAACGCCTTTCCTTTGAACCGTTGGAAGAGAGGAGATAGGATACAGAAAAGTTTCTTTCCTTACATGGAGCAAGTTTCTTCATTTTGTACTTCGTTTAGAATTTGTTTCCCCTTGATTCAAACTTCGCAGTTCTTCTGCTGAATCAATATTGTTTTGTATTACTTTGTTGAGTAAGCAACTTCCATTTTAATGTATACAAAATCAAATATAGTGCAAGGATTGTTTCCCTATTTCTTACTATACTATCAGAATTTAAGCTAGTTGATATTATTATTCTAAATTATTTGATTTCAGATTTCATACCTCTTGCTTCTGCATTAGGAAATCAATTTACACTTTCAGTCTTGGCAGTTTAATTTAGTCACACACCTTAAGGCAAATTATGCTCATATAGTATGTTTAATGCTCATATATGTTTAATGCACAGGGAGTGTAAACGATACGTGTTTAAGATTACTATAAAGCAACTATCTCTATAGCCAGATGGAGGGACAAACAACGTATGTCCCCAATTAATCTTTATATATATATATATATATATATATAAGAAATTGCAAGGCTGGTCTTTCAAATTCATGTGTAGAGAGTTTAAGCCTTCAGAGAAGGATATTGATAACTATGTCAAGAGTTCAATCAGTGGCGACATTTTAAAATTTTATTTTTCAAGGGTACAATCAAACAATTTCAACAATGAACTAAAAAAATGAAAGAAAAATCACCACTGGACTATCTTCTCTGGAAATTTGAACTCTCTAGACTTGAATTTGTAGGCGCAGTATTGCAATTTCGGGAAATGAAAGAAAAACAACATAAAAAGTATACATATATGTAGTGCTGCCATCTACCTTGAGAGATAGTTGGTTTACAATAACCTTAAAATGTGAGTAACTTCATCGTAACTTCATACCAGTAAGTTCTTCTTTCGACTTTTATTTTTAGAAATAATTTTTAAACATTTCTCCTATGTATTTTCTTGTTAATATCATTTATACAATCCTGCTTACTCAGTTTTTTGATCCTACATCTTCAATATAATACTTTGAAAAGTAAGGGAGTTTCATGTTTCTTTTCTTCGTAGTTCGATTAATTAAAGTATTAGACTATCAACGTAACGATCTGTTTCTCTCACGTCATCATCTTGCGGAAATAAACAGCCCCGTTCTTGCCAGGATAATTGAGTAAGATGTCCCAGAAAACTGATAAATGTTTGGGCCAAAAAAAAATGTTGAGTTTTCAATATCTTGGTATCTCCCGATTTTAGGGACTCCACGAAGACTGAAATTCATGACTCGAGATTTTTGGACTCTCAGGATCCCTTAACTTTCGAAATGTCTTCTCATAAAGACTTACCGATTATTCCGGAATTCCCAAGACTTTTTGATTCCGGAATCTCTCGGCAAATCTTCGTTCAGGATTTATATAAAATCGGCACTGAATTTTCAACGGAAAGTAATTATTTTCCTGGATCTCTTCACAATATTTAGAGCAGACACTCCAACCTTTTTTCTGGGTTACGAAAACTCCAGTCAGGTTGGTACTTCAAACAATTGGAAATAATTAACTTTTAACTTTTTTTTCAATATTCTATAACAAAACCAACACACTGATTTGTTCTACATTGTACGTACAACAAAATCCAACACTATATTTATCTACCATCATATTAACCAATTTTCCTTCACGATTTTAAATAAACTAAATTAAAATTTATGAGTATGTGATAAACATTAGGTTTTAATAATATACCCCTAATTATTGAAGTTTAAGCAAGAATTTGAAAACAATCCGCTGTAGTCCCGTGGCTACGGTCACGAATCGTGCTTAGAACAAAGCATGTTAGGCTCCACCTTTCTTCCAAACGGAGTTAATTTCTCTCCCTTTTTTGACTTTTCCTTAGTTTCACGAGTCGAATGGATGTGTGTTTATAAATTAAGGCCTTAGCTGCTCTACAAAGCATACAACATTAGTTCTGACAAAGAAGTAGCTTAGGTACACCTTGATTTATAGTAAACAATATAACATCATAAATCCTCTAACTATAAACAATGAAACATTTCCTTTGAAAATATAAACAATGTTTATGAAAAGTCAAGCAATTCACTTGTTTTGTAGATGCACAAAATTGATGATAAATTTCAGCTACCACATCCTATCAAGACATATTCAACTGACGAGTCTGCCAGTAACGTATTAACTTTGCCCTCCATTCGCAACACATCATTTCAATATCTTCTCATCTTTCCAGGACCTCCCTACAGGACCGCCATCTCTCCTACTGCTGAAACTCTTCCACCCTTTCCTTATACGATATTCTTTTTATATTTATTGGGTTAATTAGACATTACCAAACATTTCTAAAAGACAATTATCACACGCAGTTTCAAAATAGCTTAAACATTCTTGTTGAAAATACATATGAGAGGTAGATGTAATACACAGTAAAAATACCTGTGTTAATTCAACACTTTTGTTTCCGAGCGTGCTTACCACTTTTTTGTGTTAAATCAACAGAACGCACGATGTTGATTAGACATTAGTGTTTGTTTGCGGCCATCTTGATCGCTAGCTTTCATAGAAATGGAACATATTCTCAATAAATGGAAATTCTGATCATTTATTCACAAATGGGAAAGTTAATAAGCAATGCTATAAATCGTACGAGTAAGTTTGCTTGTATTTGGGGCTCAGCAACATATATTTAATCTCTATACTGTTTTAATCTACTCTTTGATACGACATTGATTATTGTTAATAGACGTACAGTAGGCCTTATAATACAGGAATATTGTATTTCTTTGCAGTTATGATGTTGGAAATTTTGAGTTCTAAACGTTTCCTTATATGAGTCAAATTCCATTTCATTTCAGACAACACTCGTTGTGGGATAGTAGGTAAGGCATCGAACAGCCAACTAGTTGAACCGTGTTTAAGTCTCCTCGCTGCTATTCAAGAATATTCTTGCTACTACCCTATTTTCGTCTTTACTGTTAACACTGAAATTCGTTTAAACAAACTTTCATTAAAGCAAATAAAACTATATTTGGGTCCTATTTGTACATTTTTTTGTTAACCACAAATAAGGAATTTTCTCTGTGTAGTTGAACGCTTTCGACAAAAGTCCACGCCAAATTGTTTACTAGGTTTTGGTTCGAGAATACTGAGATAGTTCAAAGTTCAAAATATAGTAATCAATATTTGGAACTGTCTTCGGTTTTTCGATTTTATATATCTCTCTGTGTAAATATATCATAAGTAATGCAATTGAACTTGGTTTTCCAATTAGAAACCCTTGATTTGGCCGAATCCTGAGCATAAAGACAATGGAAATGCTTTTGAAATAGCTATGTTAATATCTTATTAATCTTTGATTTTCTTGGTGTTTGAACATAAAATTATTACGTAGATTAAACTGTCAAGGCATTATAGGTATATTACCAGTAACTTCTGAACTATATCTTATACCGCATAATAACTAAGTTCTTAATTAATTCCCATAATCTCATTTTCCTCTAATTTAAATTGCTAATGACATTTTATGTTCATTTGAATAAGTGCCCCTCTATTAAGTAGAAGAAATATTAATGTATATGGCGTAATTACATCATAATGATCTTCTGGAATATCTATTCTCTTTCACAAAATCAAATTATGTTTTTCCAAAACTTGATTTTTGTCTAAACATTAATTTACTTCCTAAGTTTAGCAGCAAGACAGAAAACTGAAGTTCTTTTTACAAACTTTCGTAGTGATCGCATCGACTCCTGCTGCGTGAGCACCGCCTATTGTCTATAGTAGTAAACATTAGCTAATAAAACACAGATCGTCCAAAAAAAAATATGATACAAGCGATCATGTGTTTTAGTACTCTGTTAGGTTCAGTGATCAAATTTGACGGCACTCCATCCCGACCAACTAATTCAAAGACCTGAGCTTTATTCACCGCTATACCACTTACGGAATCTTTTGCGGAATTTTCCAAGATAACTTTGGATGTGATGTTCCAAGACTTACCTATTTGAAAGCAGTTGCTAGTGTTTTGTAAATCTGGATGCTGCAGTGTATTTTTAAAGTAGTTACAAAATGATTTTGCTTGATAGATACCATCAGTTTCAACAAAAGACTGCAAGTACAGACTCTAGCGTTCTAACAATTCGGTCAATAGGAAGTATTGAATGTGTATTTCAGATCTAAGCGATAATTAGGTAATATCTTCCCAAAACTACTGAGTTCATTTTTTTATTACCTTTGGTATTTTGTTTTTCGAAGGCGGTGCTTTTGAACTTGATAACAGTTATCATATTGCGTGTATAATTATGCATATAAGATTCATTCAAGACTCATAAACATGAATAAGTCCTGCTTACGGGAGCTCAAAGTAATACCTTAAACACTGTGTGCACTGTGCAGCTGTAGTCTACTGATATAGGCCTCTAAAATTAGTATAATACACTCTAGGTCAAGGAGAACATTGCATTTTGTTCAATAGGAAACCAATATATGTCAGGCATCTTGCGACTGTACCTTATTAGTAATGCTTTAACCAGTTTAACACAAAATGTTAAGATCCCTACGTCCCTTTTGGACCTTCACCTTACCACTCCGACAAACTGCCTTTACTCTAGAAAACACATCTTAATAACTTAACCTTGATAGCTCCACTAACTAGTTGTCTGCTATAAAACATGATATAAAATGTTTTCTCTACTCAGCCGCAACAATTTTGTGGCAGCCAAAGTTGAGTTTATTTCTGACTGTACTGGTATTCACTTCTTGTGCCACAGTTTTCACTTGTTTACATAGACATGCCTGAATATGTATTCAACGGCAATTATCCAATGTAATGCTTGACCATGAAAACATATTTGGTGTCAACACACCATTATTTACGACAGAATACAATAAAGTTTCCATAGAGATGGCAGCAAATTTCCATTTCTTACAAAATACAAAATGTCCAGTATTGTCGAAGTGGCACCCTTCCTAATATTGTTTGGAAAGGTCTAAACTTATAAAATGTGACAAGTATTTTACGAGGCCATAAATACACGGTAGAATAGGAAATCTCAAGATAAACACATTTATACTCATAAACTCTGCGTTAGGGATACTGTATGTAACACGTATACTGTATTTCAGAGTAAATTCAATAACTAAATTCTCGTTTTTTCGTTTATTACTGAACATGTTCCCAATGATTTAACAGATTCGAACAAAAAACAAACGTTTATACCACACTGAACAAAAGAGGATTTAACGTGAATATATATATATATATATATATATATATATAAAATTCAATGACAATTTATTTATTCCTACATTATAATTGACATCAGTAACATTGAATAATGAATGCACTAGACATTATGTATAAAACTTTTTAAAAAAAAAAAATTCTTGCTTTCTTTCCATATTTAAGTAAAATGTTCATTCATTACTTCTACGATCTTTCTTACACAAGAATATAAACACTGTTTCTTTCAGGCATGCTTTCGGGGTGCTTTGCCCACCCCGCGGTTTTACAATCGTCTCCATAAAGAATAATCTCAAAACTTGGAATACTCATATCTGTACTGAAATACGTATACATATTGTTCATGTTATTTTAAGGTTGTCTAAGGAAGTACGACATGTTAACTAATATTAATTTTGTTTTATAATATAATGGAGTGCCGCCACGAAGAAAAACTTCTGGAAGAAACACTGGCAAATGCATTGAATGATTTCACAAAATTAATTTGAAAAGAAATATGTGAATAGTATATTTTTTTTAAAAGGGCTCCAAAATTTGGCTACTATTAGTTTTGCAGTGTTTTAGAAAATACAGTGATAGCTCCACATATTGGTATTAAAATGGAATAAAAGAAAATCAATTGTCTTTAAGTTTTATAGTGACCTGAAAACCTAAAAGAGCTCATCAGTAAAGAACTCATCCATAAGGACACGAGCTTATCCATCAGGTGGAATAAAATTAAGAATTTGTGCAAATTAAATCATTATGAAACTAACGAGTATTCAGAATAAATAATATTTTAAAGTAGCCTGTGAATAACGGCAACTTATTGCCAATTAATGATTTCTCTCTCATTGAAAAATCAACGTTATAAAGTGTAAATGAATATAATTAATGATGAATACAATTAATAATATGTTAGTTTAGAAACATAAAAGAATACAGATAAAAGGAACTCAATAGCAAATAAAGGAAACTAGATTTTGTTTCTGCTTTTTCTGTTCATTGATTTGTTAAAATAGCATCCGCCATTAACTTTTACTAGCCAATAATATATTCACATATTGCAATAGGGATACAATCTCACGACTCAGAATCACTTTTCAACCATCGAACCTGTTAACTTGCACAGAGTTAATCTTACTTTAATTTTCAGTTTGAAACATTTTTCTTACTTTTCACTAAACTTGAACTAATTGACGATGCTATTTTAAAGATACACTATTCGATTGGTGTTCCATTTTGGTGTTTATTAAACGTCTCTTGAATCACCAACAGTACTATGTGCAGTGTGCACTTCCCATTTTCTGACATAACAGGTAAATAAGAGAAAAAGTATGTCAATAAATAAAATCTTGAGGAGCATTTTTAAGTGTTGTTTCGTAGTTGTGTTTTTACTATAATACAACTCATTTTTCAACAAATTTAAAGAATATTAAAATTGCACTAAAATTAAATATACATTATATTGTAAACTTCGCGACTTCCTTGCACTCAAATCGCGATCGCCCCACGTTGAGAAACTCTTGACTAGTATGTGCGAGAGGCCTCTATATATTGTAACGATGTCCATGAAAAGGTGGTTGAAAAATGATGTGTGAAACAGAGATTGTTTCCCCTCTGACTTCAAAAAAACGTTCTATCACTTTCGATCCTAAGTCCAATTCAGACTCGGGTTGTATGTTTGTTCTAAAACGGTGTAGCCCGAGTACACACTAGGTAACTTACTGTGTGTTGCGGTCGGATGTGTGTTATGTTCATAGAGTTATAAAACCTCTCCACTAGAGTCAGTATTCTGCTGACTCGGCGCCACTTGAAAGTTGAGTGAGAGACTGTTTGTTTGGCAACAACACGTATTGTGAGTTGCTATCATATGGCTGCTGTGCCTAGCTTTTTGGCATTGTTTTAGTTGATTCGTTTGTATTTGAGAAGAAAATGCCGATCTCCTGTGCAGCTTACGATTGTACTAAAAATATAAGAAAGGAAGTAATGTATCTTTTCACAAATAAATGATCATTTAATATTAATCCGTGAAAAATATTTCATTATGTAAGACGCTCTTTCGTGTAGTTTATGTCTGCTAGAAATATAAAAGAAAACACACATCTTTGATTAGAATTATTTGATGCCAAGGTATTTTATCGTGTTAGATCCATAGTTATAAAACTCTCCCTCAATGCCAAAGAGAAATATACATAACAATAAGTATTCTTACGTTCAGAAATAATGGTTCGTTTTCATTTAGGACTATTGGAAATAAAGAGGTTATATTCGTGTAAAAAAATATATCTGTTTATTTAAAATTTAAATAGTTCTAAGCCCATAATGTGCTGTTGAATTTTATTGATGGCTTTAGGCACCTAAGGCTCAGGCCGGGATAGGGAGGGGAAAGGATTCTGGAAGATGTCCGTCAGGGCCTATATTGAAGGTGACATCCCTACATTTGCCTGGTGTACCTGAGCAAAAAATCTGGAAAAACCTGAGTCAGGATGGTCGGCCGCTGGAATCGAGCCCATGACGTCCCGAATGCTACACCAACGCTCTACCACTGAGCTACGGCGGCTCGGTAAGTAATGTACTGTTGAAACGACTTGTTAAATTATTAAGAACAATGATGATGATAATGTGTTTTCTGCCGGAGGGAGGTCTTGACCTGAAGATTTCAAAGCTAGGTGAACAGATGGTGATTTGCCATTGCCTTTCATCGCATGAAGAAGACGTCCTAAGGGCAGGAACTACCATTTGTGATTCCGAACCATTTGTGTCCCTGCTGGGAATTGAATCAGGAACACCCTGATTACACTATTAACAACAATAGAAACAAATTTAACATCGCAACAAAAATAGATAACAAACGCTTCTTATCGGTCACCCTGGTCGGTAAGAGGAAACATCGTGTATTCTATCTATATACCTGAAGTCAGACACAATAATATACTTAATAGATATGACTATTCGTATTGTTTATGATATAAAGTCAAAACAGAACATTTGAAAAGCTAGAAAAAAGAAGGTTGTTTTTAATAGTTCTAAAACAAAGACTTTCCCCCTAAATTTAAAGACAGTCTTCTTCATTCTCAAATAACTTTTCTGGCATCTTCTAAGCTAACCAGAGAAGCCAATTTTCTTTGCTTTGTGTGTGTGTGTGTGATCTATATAATGCCACTTCGGATAGATGGTAGAACTTAAATATCAAGTTAAAGCTGTCCAAAAACTAGAGATAATTTTTATGTCCATTTTAATGACATATGTCTTCTTTCAATGATATTTATGTGCAAATTGCCGACTTTTAGTGTATGTCCGACGACCGTTGCTTAAAGCATATTTTCAATTTTATAATTTTCTTTGTAAATTTATGCAGGTAAACCGTTGGTTATATAAATTACAGCATTAGTATCTTGAGTGTGTAATATTCATGTCACTTGTGTTTTATCCCTAATGCTGTATAACATTTTTTAAATATATCTCTAAAGTATTTTAAATATGTTATGTGGATTTAAGTATCAACATTATATTGTTTTATTTAACAATTAAAAACGGGGATGGCATCTTCAACATGGACTCTGGCCGACAGCTTCCCGAATCCTTTCCCTTCCCCTATTACGGCCTGAGCCTTAGATGCCTAAAGGCCACAGATAAAATTCAACATTTAACAAAAAAATCTTTTTTGAGAACAAAAATAATATTTATCCAGAACGTTTTATATAAGTGATTTTTATAATTAATTATACCTTATATTGATGAATTTAAATAGGAATTGTTTGTATCTTACGTGTTGAACTTAACTAAGGTGAACTCTAATGCAAATTCTCAATTGTTTTTCTTCATAAAAAGATCGTGAGTCACACATACAAATGATATAATACCAGGCAGCGTACGGGTCCCGTTTAATTCCTGAGAAACAGTTGAATGTTCAACTTGCGCCACGCTGGGAATTAAAACCCACGTAGACGGTGACGCCAGTTCTGCCTCTACTGGAGTTTTATAACTCCATGGTTATGTTAAATACTTACTGAGACTCAGTTCTTAAAGAAACGCTATTCACCTGACATGTAGTGGAGAGTCAACGAACTTTCTGCAGGTTAATTGTTGTGATCAAGTTTCTGCTTTTGACTGTAGCACGCTCGATTTTTGACCATGTTAATTTCAGAATCCTGGAGGTTTTAGGCCTCTTTCAAAAAAAAATCATATCGCATTGCTAAATAATGATAGACGCGCAAAAAAAATTGCAAATAACTTTTGGACCGTAGATTTTTATGAATATTTGGTTGTGTAAAAGTGGTGGGTTTGCTACACTGCTGGTTGAAATATGTGCTTTCTCTACAACTAAAAGAATTACAATAGAAGAATACCAGTAAACCCTCTTGTTTGTGCAAGAACTGTGCGATTGCTATTTGTGTTCCAGAGTGTTTCCAATTGTACCACACTAAGGCTAACTACCTGTAAAGAAAGGCAAAGGACGTTGTAAACATTTTCACTCTTACTGAAAAAGACATGTATTTTTAATATCAGGATATCCATCTCATCCCCTATTACCATGTAAATCACGTATTTGTCAAAAAATCATTTATGTGAAAAAATACTGTTTAATAAAGCACAAAAGTTATCCGCAATAAAAAAATACTGTACCTGGTAGTATTATTCTTTTATTGTATTTTTTCGATTCTTGAAAAAGCACATATTTCTACCAGCAGTCTACCCACTCCTCTTACACCACCAAATTATATACTCGTAAAAATCTAAGCTCCAAAAATATTTTTGAAATGTTTTTCGTGCGTCTGTAATTATTTAGCAATGTGTTATGACTTTGTTTTGAAAAAGGCCCAAAAATCCCAGGATTCTGGAATAAACATGGTCAAATAAGCCCAGAATAGAAAGGGCTATAAATATCCCTGAGATCATTAGCTGATTTTCTTACAGATGTTTGAATCTCTGCACTATAAATAAAACTGGAATTCCGTGAAACTTTCGCAAATACAATCACTAAAATGTCATTCACTCATAATTGAAATAAGAGTTTATCCCACATCTCTACTATTATTATTTTAATTCTTGTTCGCTCATGACTTCCACGTTTTCACTGTTGCAATAGCATATCTTCTCGAAAGCGATATGAAGTTGTCTTGCAGAGTTGCTGCATACGGAGACAGACATTCCTATACTACTGTATATGGTCGCCTTTCCGCATTTCATCCTATTTTTACCCTGGTATCGTGTAGTAGTTTTACAGAGGTACCAGGGATTCTCTCATCTCAGTAAGGAACCACCACCAGCATCGACAGCTTTTCCTTGACATGCTTCTTTCATAGCAGCAGGATGGATGGTACTTTATAGACATTCAATATCTTTATGATCACAAGGAGAAAACGAATTATAAACGGGAGTGCAGGGTCATAAGATTACATTTTACTCACACATTAATTCCTTGACGTACGCTTTGTTCCCGTGTAGAAATATTGAAGGTGAATTATTTCAGTAATGCGAAAGTAATGCATCCTGTAGAAATGAATAAAAACTACCGAACGACTTTTAAAGATCTTGCTGAACTTAACAGGGACAAAACTGTCTTAAGTAAATATCACTCATTGAATGAGTGTATCGTAATGAAGGCAACAACGTCGAAGAAACTTTCTCTTTAACTTTGGAAGTTTTTGATCTTTAGAATTCATTTCCCTTCTTCCAAGGCTCTAAGGGTTATCCCACTCAAAGGGAGGAGATTTCCATTATCCTTTCAAAAGGAAACAAAGAGGAGAAAAATGGCCTGGAAAAGTGATCTCAAGAAGAGGAACATAATTCCATCCTTTAGAAACCAAATACTGTAGGTTTATAGAAGAATCTCTGTCTTCTTATGAAACAAACATAAAAGGGATATATGTGAATACAGACTCAATTTCGCTTAAAGTATTATTACATTTATTTTACAAAAAACAAAAAAAACAAAAAAAACATAAATATATTTTATATCTGTTTTTGGGTTCTGATCTGATATCAGAGACAATAAATCCACTTCTGTTCTCATAACAAAATACATTTTCAGAGAATCGTCAACTAAATGTATTATTTATAACACATTAATTATTTATTTATTGTTAAGTTTCAGATACAGCTAGAGTTGCCATTTTAGACAGAAACAAAATAACATTGGAACAAACTAAATAACATCACTACAAACTAAATAATATGACTACAAATTAAATAACATGAAATAAAATTTTAAACAACACATAACACAGCAATTGATATAAATAACATGACGATTATAATACACACAAAAAAATAAATCAGATATTGGTATTTAGCGTTCGATGGAAAGTGTTTTTAGATCCGAAAATATCAATATTTGAATCAAGATTATTGTACATAATTACTAGTCTGTGGAATAAGCATCGCTGCAGTATACTTAGCCTAGGCGTGGTACAATGAAGTTGGTTATTATTTCTGGTTATTCGCAACGGAACAATTAAGTAAAATTTAGATATCAACTCCCCAGTTCTAAGATTCCCGTTAAGTATCTTCTATAAGTACATCAAATCTGCCAGCTTGCGACGAGAAGAGGGAACGTGGAGACCAAGAACGGATAATAACTCTGGTTTGCTTAAGCTACGTGCTGATGGTATTCTTCTTTTGACTATATCAAGAAAAAAGTTCAGAACAGAATCAATATGAGATAGATTAGAAATACTAGCCATGTTCCAAATTGGGGAGCAATATTCAATTTTAGGGGAAATGAAGGTTTTATAAAACATACTCAATGAATGAAGGTCCTTAATTTCTGTGAATCTATAGAGAAGGCCAAGTAAACGCATAGAACTGTTAGTTATAGACATCACGTGATCAGCAAACAGAAGTTTTTCGTCAAATACCACTCCAAGGTCCTTTTGAGAAGAAACTTTAGCAATAACATTATCTTCAATGATATAGACAGATGGGATTTGATTCCTCTTTAAAGAAATAGTAATAAAAGAAGATTTTGAGGGATTTATTTTCAAGTTCCACGCATCACACCAGTTCAAGAGGTCAGAGATGGACTTTTGGAGATCAGAAACATCCTGTAATGATCTGATTTCTCGAAATAATTTACAGTTGTCAGCAAAAATAAGAATTTTGGTTTTAGATGATGAGAGATAAGATGGGAGATGGGAGATAGAAGGAAAAGGAGAGGGGGCCAAAACACTACCTTGAGGTACACCGGAGAGAACGGGAACAAAATTAGATGATTATCCAGAAAGAATAACACGTTGTTCGCGGCCAGTGAGATAGTCTCGCAATAATGAAAGGAAGTTACCATGGATATTGAATCTGTGAATTAATTTATAAAGAAGATTACAATCAATTCCATCGAAAGCCTTACTAAGATCAAGATAGATGACATCAAGTTGTGTGTTATTGGACAAAGATTGGGTAGCATCAGAGAATAGCAAGGACAGGTTGGTAAGAGTGGAACTACTAGGAAGAAAGCCATGTTGAGCAGAGTCTAGATAGAGCTATACAAAGTTATAATTATAATAAATTATCGTACGTGATCTATTTTGAAAGATCTTATTTTATTTTAAAACATAAATTGGTAGGTAATTTGGTGATGTAGCTAACAGAACGACAGAATTAGTAAATGAAACCAAGAAGTACCCTTTTGGTATTTTATTCTACGAGTATGCTTATAGCGACTTCCTTCATTAAACTATAAATAATCCAACTTCCATAAAGTCCTGCTTAATTGAGTAGACCATAAATGCCATATTATTTTTTGTAATACTTTCCCTCACACTATCGTGCGTTATCTCTTCAGTGTAATTATGTCGTTGGTGTGTCGGCGAGTTGAAGCTAAGTGCCCTCACTTTCACGAAAATTGGAGAATGGGTCTACGCTACCTAGACAGCTGTCTAAACGGGTTATCCTACCTACAACACATCAGTACTGCTGTGCAATTTCATTATCTTTATGATAAACACATTGCATTTAATTTAACGTAATCATGCCAAACAGCGAAAAAGTATTAAACAAATACCATCTTTCAACTGTTGTACAGTAAACTTTATCAACAGTATCCCTACACTTTTCGAAACTTGACAAACCTCTTAAACAAATGTAGCACGGATCAGTTATCCAATTCAAGCTTTCGATCTCAATCACCACTGCTCTTTGGCAGGTGGTTCTAACTTACCCCATACGGAAAAGTTATATACCCTCACCATCTCGAAAAGTTATTCACATCATCAGATCAATTATTGTCATACTTAACTGGCTGGCAGTCAAAGCTCAAATCGTTCATCTAAATCACTCCACGCATTTTTCTTCTCTCACATTTAGACTCGAGTTACAAACGGCGAACACACTTCCTAACTCGTAATTTATTAACTATTTTTCAAATTACCCCAACAAGGGAAGAAATCATTATCAAACGTCGAGACTCTATGCTCGCTACTACGGTCAGAAATAAATATATTATCAACATATTTGGTCTTTATACTCAGATTACACCAATGAACAACATGTTCGTCTAACAACCGCCAATACCTGGCTGCACTCCCATGCTTTACGTTATAGTTGCTGATTCAGACGGTGACATCTCTGATTCAGGAAAAGAACAGAAACTGCTACTTGAAAGCACTGTTGCCAAATGCTTCCGAATCAAGACCAAAAACGGAACCACAAGTTATATGATCACCTAACATAAATCCGCTATGGACAACATTCTTGAATTTGGGGTATTTTATCACAAAACGTTTTATCAAACTGAGCCTTCTAATTAAAATATCGATATTTTTTTTCGTATCTAATAAGGGAAGAATTGTAAAGAGATGCTACAATATCGAAGGTGAAGTAACAGTTGTCGGAAGAAAAAATAAAGTGGATTAGATTTGTAGACTATATGTTCTTGTTTCAGAGAGTGAAACATGTTAAAACAGAAGAACGAAATTTATAAGGAGCATTCAGTGAACATAAAGGTAAAGAAAATGAAGGGAATGAGACAACATCACATTTAAAGGAAAAATTGTGGAAGAGGTTGGAAGTGAATGTAATGTATAGGAAGTGAAGATAATGAAATGTGGAAAAAAATGAAAGGCAAGAAAAGGAAAGGCAAAAGAGGCGTTCGCTAAGAAGAATTTTTTAGTGGGCCGATTAAAAAAGAGCTGTGGAAACGATTGATTAAATGTTTTCGTGGAGTACAAAACTCCATCACCACTGAGGCCTGTGATATCACCGTAGAACTACCAGTCCTATGTTGCCTATGCTATTTCAGTAGCAATTGAATCACCGTAAAATATTTATTACGATATTTTATAGTGGTATCACTGACGCGAATGATGCTGGTGATGTCACCGTAAAACCAAAGAATTACTATATAGTGAGTGCAGCAAAGAGCCAAAATATTGATCCTACGAGAGTGACGAAAGAACAACGACAACATTTGGAACGTGTCCGTGGAGAAGAATGGAAATGATTAGATTGATGGAAGGATTTGTCACACGTTTGGAAGAAAAGTGTAACAGCTCAAAATAATAACATTTTGAAGGAGGAGAAAAGAAATTACGTTTTCCTTGACAATGTACACACAAAACCCGTTGATCGGAACAGTGACACTTCTGCAATCTACCGGCTATTGATGTAGATAGACTTGTGACATTTTCGTTAAATGGGAATGTTTCTCCAATACTTTTTACGATTTTTTAAAAATTGAATTGTGACACTCCCTTTGCAAAAGTGTGATGCGATAAAGATAGCGTTACTTATGACAAAAGTAGGCTTAATTATTGAGAGAATCAAGAGGAGGGAAGTGACTGCTAAGGGCTTTGTTTATGCAAATATCGTATATTGAGGAATGCGATTGAATCTAAGGTTGGGAGGAAGATGGAGCAGACAGATGCAACTTCCTGATAATATTAAGAGGAAGGTAAATCGTAGGGAAAGGCAAAGACGAAAGCAAGTAAATGATTAGGTTGAATGAAGAAGGCTTAATGCATCTTTAAGGACCTGCTCCTTTACACAGAAAAGTGTTGATCCTGACAGAAAGAATTAAAATGACTGTGTAAGTCAGTTCGACAGACAAATGTGTAGTTATTTTCATTGAATGATTTCGTTTGTAATTACAGTCATTGACATAACGCGTTTCAATTGTCAGCTCCAGACAGAAACAAACTTCGTAATTTACATCGAACGTTCGTTGCATGTTTCTTTTAAGCTTTTTATCATGTTGTTTTATTATATAACTGAATCTGATACAAAACATAAAAGTTAGATATCGATTTCGCAATGTCTTCCATCTTTAGTCACATGTTTCATATTATATACACTTTGTTCTGTAAGTACAGCAATGTTGGGTTGACTCATTTACTTCTGTTCGTAATATCGGATTCGGTTGAACCAAGTGAAGAAATATTATATCTTCCATCAAATGGATAACCTCAAAACGTCACACCAGAATGCAGAGGCGGCGTTAGGTGAGCGCGGGGCCTAGGGCAATAATGACCCCGCGGGGCCAAAGTAGAAGTAAACATCGCTGAGTGCCGAAATGTTACATCTAAAGCCGATAAAGTAGTAAGCAACTTCCCCCTAAATGCTTCCTCTCACTTCTTAATTTCATTCCTAACCCTAAATTTATTACTAAATATTCTCTTTTTTAATGAACAAAGGTTTCTTACGAAAAATAAAATCCGACATAATTCATTTGAAAGAAAGTACAATATATTTTAAAAACTGCATTACTAATTACAAGTGCTTCTTTATTCATTTCCATTTCACATTACATTTCGCATGGAAACTATACAAACTAGTTTATTTGTAAACTTTTTTTTTACAAATCAACTTTTATATCATTGAGCAAGAAAAATATCAACTCGGAACGCGAGGCCCCCTAAGCGCGGGGCCTGGGACGGTTGCCCCAGTTGCCACACCCAAACGCCGCCTCTGCCAGAATGTATATTGTTATGATAGAAGAGGAACATTTAAATATTTGTTCTTATAAAACATTGCTTTTAATCACTACTACTTTGATTTTCTTACCTAAAGAAAATAAATATTTATTTGACACGTTCTAAGACTGAAAATGTAATTATCAAGGCCAACTATAGATTGTCCGAAGGCAGTCAAGACATTAATTCTTGTGTTATTTTTTCAATAATTTAACGCAAAAAATGTCAATTATAATAATACATTTATGCATTAGTAAGTTCTATTTTGTCTAATGAAAATATTTTCCAAAGCTTAATTAGTGACTAGTAGTAGTTTCTACTGGAAATGAACAGCGTATTTCTTTAAGGCAGTGGTTCTCAACGTATTTCACTATTATCCATCATATGGCCTGACACAAACGCATCCTTCATGTAGCTAAGCTGATTACTCACAGACTCCATGGATGTTTTCCCAATCTGATGCAGCAGGTTTGATATTGCCAATTTGCCCACAACTTTGCAGAAAACCTGATATATGATATTTGTAACGGTAAACAAAAATCAAGTCTCATACGGCAAGTTTGTCTTTATCAATTTTGCCACAAGTCTGCACCGAACTTGATGTCTGAAGTTTTGCACCGCAAGGAAAAATCAAGGCTAGTCCAAACTTGGTATAAACTTGCGTGCTATCTGGGTAAGAACTTCGCTTTCAACATCGTCTACCAAAAGAGATTTTGAGAAGCTGTTCCGCTGACTGTATGTCCTACCAAGTTGATTTGTCTCTTGCGCATAATCTTTTAAATTACGTTTTTGTTATTACTATGTTTTAGTTCATTCTCATCACCTGCTGCTTTCTCACCATAAACTAATTTTCGTTCACTCCACCCTTTTAGTACAGACGTTCCCTGCGATATTCTGAACTAACTATAAATATCACTTGGAAAGTCATGCGGTTCCATAGTCTGGTGACTATAGCTTTGGATTGATGTACCAGTGATACTCCGATTGATTCCCACCTATGGCAACGTTTTCTATAGAAATGCTGTACATTTTTCTACCTTGTTCTATATGATTCTTGTAAACCAGAGTGCATGATCCAATGGTGTTTAGAACATTGTTACCGTAATGTACAACATAAATTCCTAAGACAGTTATTACATTCATTGGGTTGTTAGTAAAATCCTAAACGAATTCTCTAGCGACGGGACCTACAGTTTTTACTAAATATGCTCCGAAAAACACTTTTCATTGGACCCTGGTGTCAATTGAACCGGTGACCAAGTAAAGAGAATATCTGAGACACCTGGAGGTCAATAATTATCATATTACCGGAGGTAAACATGCCTTTAATACTGCATTATTAGCATGCTCTAATCTGCGTGCTTCATAAGCATTTCGTGACGTTGTATAGTTAAGAGGAAATTCATCGTTTTCATTAGCGTTTACAAATTCACATCGCATAATTTACGAATTGGTGTAACGAGTTCGAAACTTTATTCTTATGTAACGTTTCTAATTCAGTTTGCAAAAAGAGAAAAAGTTCGGTCGAGAAAGCAACAGAAAAGAGAACAATTCTTCTCCATGAAAAAGATGTACGTCTCTGGAGATACACGGTGAAGTACGCAAAATCTTCTTGTGAAATTTTGTTTACGACTCTTTCGCCTCTTAAACAGGAGCAGAAGAAAATGAAAACTCTCTTCAACTTTTTCTCTCAGTCCTTTTGTGTGACACAACTTTGAGAGCTCAAAATAAAAAGCCTTTTTTCTAAGAATTTCATCATTATCAAGTTTGTATAAAGTTATTCTCAAGAGATTCGGATGAGAACAGAGGTCTCATTTCTTCTTTCCATTTTGACGTTTCATTAACTCCAACTCCAAAGAATTTTAATAGATAACTCAAGGTTAGTTTTGGTTTATCATTTTATTGAAGAGACAGTTGGGAAAGCATGTGAGTCTAAGACCTATATTTCTCAAGTAACTTGAAAGTTAATCCTTCCGCTACAACATTAAATAGGCAGTACCCAGATAACACAATAAACTTGAAGTAATATTGGCATTGCAAGGCTGCAAACTTACTACACTCTTGCAGCGAACTTGCTAGTTGACAGATCCTAAACTTGCTACAAACTTGGAAACCAAAACTTACTATACATTTGGAAACCTAAACTTTGCTATAAACTTGGAAATCCAAAGTTGCTTCAAAAATTGCTTTTAAAAACGTTGGTTGAGCCTGTAGTGAGAAAAGAGAAATCTGGTTAGTGTTTTCTATATAATTTTAAAATGTAATGTAGTGTACGTACAAAAAGAAAAAAGTTACTGTACAATATTTATTAAAAAAATATCACCCCACCGGGAACCGAATCCGGATCCCCGCAGCAGCTTTCCGAGACTTTATCAACTACACCAATCCGTTGGGTGTCAAATAGCGCTTTCCAGTATCTTTTATGACAGCGTGCACCCACGAGTCAAAACACGTGTCCAATTTGAATGTTTTTCACGGTAAATTTTTCCCTAACCAGTCGTAACACTTGAACGTAGATATTTGTTATTTTCTTTCCTCATACGCAATACAAAGACAAAAAAACAACAAAAAAACATGTCATCGCTCCGAGCATGTCACAGATTTCAAACTTGCAGTAATCTTTGAAACACCAAGTTTGTAATACAAAATTCACTACAACATTTAAGCAAACTTTGTGCGGTAAGTTTAGCACTACAAGGGAACGCAAGGCTAGTGCAAACTTGGCGTGAACTTGGGTGCTATCTGGGAAGTGCATTATGAACGCAGGTTAGAGTCGTATTGAAGTGAATGCTTCATATATTAAGAAACCAAAGGGACAAGAACTAAGTACTATATTTAATTCACATATTGCTATGGGCATTGGAAGTGAAGGGGAATGAAAATAGTGAAAATCTGTTTACAATAGCGGAGGGATATGTTAAATTTCATTGAAGCGCAATAGTATAAAAACTACCAATGTGGGAAAAGTATAACATCACCAGATTAGAAACGACAGAGTAAACGAAAGTCGTTGAATCTAAATTTGAACTCAATTTCTATCTACGTATTTTCGTTTAGGCGCTAGCGTTCATTACACTCTAAGTGAAAAAATGTTATAAGGAAATATCGTAGTCTTATCAGATTCAAAGGGTCAAGGTTAGTGGAGGTAATGTGGGTGTTTTGTGAAAGCTCATTGTGGATGGCAGCTCAAACATTTCCATGATTCGCTTCTCAACTTTTATTTGTTTTAGATATGGAAAATTTTGTTGCAAACATTTTTAGCTCTTAATGTTTCTTTAAATACTATTCTTCAGTTTTACATCACAATAATACAACATGTCTTCGATAGAAAAAAATAGAAAATAATTTTAAAAGAAACTTACAAACAATACTTCGATCAGATCGCATCCAACATTTACTTCTCATTTTCCGTGTTCATAATTTCTGAATAGCTTTTTTCTTTCTATAACTGTCTACTGATTCATTTTAGCTTCCAAATATCTTTCAAATAACAATTGCTTGTTTTTATTTAAAGAAAAACTAAGCAGTTATTATGGTTGATTTTGTAGCACGTTCTACGAGTTTCCATGCTAATAATGTGGAACAACAGCAAACGGGTGCACGGATGGTGCTGCCACCATCGGAAATGTTTGGCAGTAAACAACCCCATTGAAGCAATATCTATTTTATTTTTTCTTATCTTTTTCGCGTAGACGCTAACGTGCGTTGGAACTTAAGTGGATATGAGTGCAAACAGGAAACACCCTTCAATCACTATGTGCTGTCTTGCAGTTAATTAACTTTCCACATACATATCTAGGATTCTGTTACGTCGTCCCCAATGAGTGGTGTCATCCGCGAAGTCTCGAACCCCCTGAACATTTAATAGTTTCACAGTGCAAAATCTAGAAACCCTCTTCAAATCTCTATTTAAACTTACTGAAATTATATTTGTTGCAGTTTATGTTCGAAACTTTTTATTTCATACAAAGAGAATTTTGAATTTAAGTTTTCATTAATAGGGGTACAAGCCACGCTATTAATAAGATATATTCAGCAAGAAAATGCAGATTGAATTTCTTGTGTATTCACTTCCAAAGTGGAAATTAATGTATACACGAATTCAGTGCAAATTAAATCTATATGGAATTTAAATTAATTCCTCGTAATACAAAATAAATAGAGGTAATACCACGCATTTAGATTGACTTTTTAAAAGATTACTTTCATCTGTAAATGATTTTTAAAATAACTTTTATTCTATTAGAAACGCATACAACATTCCTGCACGCAAGCTCTCATCTTTCTTTTTTTTCTATCTATCTATCTACTCCACCTCTCTTCAATGTCCGTGGCACACGCATACCATATGTTAACATATATTTCAAGATAGAGTACATGATGAGTTCAAGCAAAACTGGATAAAGTTAGGAATTCCAATAAGCCGCGCGATTAAAGGAAAACTTTAAAGGAATGAACCTAATTAGGATCTTCCTGTGTAATTTTCTTCACCCTTTAATTAACCTATTATGAAGGGACATTATGGAAAATCAATATACCTTCTAAAATAAATGTAAATTACCTGAAAGGTGCTTCTCGCTATTTGTTAATTATGAAAGTAGAAACATCTACTTTGATTTTGGAAAAGATAGTTAATATCAAACAGACTCTTCCTTCTTGCATCTCTCCCTTTCTCTTTCTCGTTCTCTCTCTCTCTCTCTTTGTCTTCCTCTCCGTTATCTGCTTTTTCATTTTCTTATATCGTTCTTGGATTTACCAAATTTTACGCGAAGCGGAAGAAATCTTCCTCCATTTAATTCAGCCACGCCTTTCCGCCGCATTTAAATCATATTTTGAAGGCTGTCCTCTGTAGAGTTTTAGTTCCGATTTAATGACGAACGTTGAGTTCTCTCTCAAATTAGTTCGACAAACGATTACACTGCAAATCAAAGTTCACATTAAGTTCACAACATATGTCCCGAAAAAACTTTCACAATATGTCCCAGTTTTAGCACGTTTCTAGTGCATATTATATGAACTTTTCGTGAAGTTAATATGAACTACGCCACATTTTTAGTGCATAATATATGCACTTCTGGTGTACTGATACACAACTTATGCACAAAATGTTCACCTAATATTGGCAAATGTGCTGAAAGTGAACCCAATACGAAGTGTAGATGAAGAGAACTACAGTATATAAGAACTTAATGTGTTTCAAAATGTGCACCGTGGGCCAGAAGCTCTTAAAGATACATTGAGCATAGTAAAAGTTCACATTGTTTACGGTAGGCTCACAAAAAGTTCGCTTCTGGGTGAGGTTGTGTACTTTTTGTGCCAGCAGATTTTCAGTGTACGTTACATTAACTGCACATTTTAAAAACAATTGAATAGTTTCGACATAATTTCAACCTGATAAGTAATTTACTGGCAAATGCCGAGCTACATTTATGCGATATAGGTGAACAAAACTATACATAAGTCTGTCGATTTAATAAATTAAAACCAATACAGCGATTGGATTCCCATACTTTATAATATTGTATATTGTCATGACAATATTTAAATAATATTGCCACCTAATCTGCATCAAATATATTTAGATTCAAAAATTTAGTTCATCTGGATCCCACTACGATGTATAGTTAAGCTTAGGACTTTAAATTAACCCTTTCAGACATCGTAACGCCCTGAAATGTAAATACAAACCTAATTGGTGGAGGCTTACAAAGTTTACAATGCTTATCAATGTTCCATGAGACAATCGTTGGTTTGATTATCTTCCAGTTTAATGACAAAATGCATTAATTTTAGCTCAATCACATATAGCTATTATGAAACACCCACACACACATACTGCTCCTAAGTGCATTAAACACTTGAGCTTTTTTTAGCTTTCTCCCAATTTGTAATTAATTTTAGCCCCTATTTTGAAACAGAAAACATTATAAAACTTTAAATTCCCTATATGTTTTCCATTTTTTCTCCAATATTCTCCATATTGATAACATAACTTATATAATAATAATAATAATAAATATGTAATGTATGTTATAAGCGAGTTTTCAACACTAACGTTAGGAGACTGCTGTTTCCAACATGCTGTTCTCTGTTGACAAAAACTTACTGCAACTTGGCTATTTTTATGCAACAAAGAAACCAATTTCTAATTATCTATATAATACAATTGAAAATGAGAAAAGGTTTGTAATTAATACTCAGAAACCACTGAACTGATTTAAGTTATTTTTGGCATGAAGATACTTCTTAGTCACTTCTAGGTTTTAGTAGAAGTGGTGTTTGGTCTGATTGACAGCTCTTAAAAAACTTGAAACAGTCAAAATACAGTGTTTATTTTTTCTCATAGATGGCTCTTGGGGCCAGTTTTTTTTTCTACCACAGAACCTCGTATTCTGGCGGCCTATTCTCCCTTGTTCTTCAAAATCACCGTTAGGCCACCCCGCGTTTTTTTCCTTACTGTATCTGTGCGTGTAGTGGAATGTGCTTCTTATAGCGATAGTTGATCTACAAATTCAACTTATTTTAATTACTTATAGTGAAATATTGTATACAGTCCTCTTCATAGTATTGCCACAAAATAAAATATCAAGTGTTTATCTCTTGTGAACAATTTTATCTATGTGTAAAACGGAAAACATTTCGTTTGGTAACACACATAGAATTTGGTCCTCCGATCCGGATTATAGAACGGTGAAGTGAAAAGACAGTTAGTGATTGTGTGTTCTTTCTCAGGCTGTGTGCAGCGTTTGTGAGCCATGGAGGCATTAAAAACTAAAAAAAAGACATTAAAGGCGAGAATTACGCGTGAAGAGAAAGCTATTGCTGAGTTGGAGGTAAGCGGAGTAGCAGCCATCATTGTCCATAAAGGAAAGGTCGGTGACCTCCAGCAGAAGTGCTCAAAACTTCTGGATGGCATTGCGGCTGTTTCGAAAGAGGAAGATTTCGAACATGAAGAGGAAGAGTTAGCGGAAATGGACAAAAGAATCGTTAAATTGTGTGTCAAAATAAGGGATATTCAGTTGGCGGGAAACGCGGGAGCCAATTCCGGGTCTTCATCAGAAGGGCAAGTTAGTGATATAAGACTACCTCAGTTTCAGTTACCAGTGTTTTCCGGAAGCTTGCATGAGTGGCTATCGTTCCATGATCTGTTTGTTGCCTCTGTTCACAACAACAAAACTTTGTTAGGTGCGCAAAAACTGCAATATCTCAAAACACCCTTGAAGGGTGAACCAGAACAACTCCTTCAAGCGATGCAAACCACGGACAGTAATTACAGAGAGGCATGGAACATTTTGAACGCAAGGTATCATAATAAGAGGGAGATAGTGAACGCGACAATTAAGCGGTTAGTTACGCAACCGGTGATACATCAGGAATCCGCCGTCCCTGAAAGTGCTCGAACAACCAGTCGAACACTGGGATGTAATCTTAGTTTATCATATTTACAATAAACTGGACAGTGAAACTGGTAGACAGTGGGAACTTTCATCGAAATGAAATGAACAACCATCTTTCGAGCAACTCACGGAGTTCCTCGATAACAGAGCCCGCCCGCTCGCAGTGTCCCCTGGCAGGAAAACGCATCCCGGCAAAAACAGTGAAACAGTGAAGAACCGTGCCAAAAGACAAACGTCATCCCATGTTACCACTAGTCATGGTGGTCAAATTTCGTGTGAACTTTGCAATACTAACCACCCTCTGTACAAATGTGCGGAATTCTCTAAACTTTCTGTGTCCGATCGTGTCACCCTAGTTAAAGAGATAAGTTTGTGTTTTAATTGTATGCGGAAATCGTGTAGGAAAGACACGTGCACTTATAGGACTTGTCGCAAGTGCGCCAAAAAACATCATACGCTCTTGCATTACGAGAGAACTGAATCACCAGCGTTTGAATCAAGTACCAATGTTGCTGCTGACACAAGTGTGCCACAGGTGTTGCTATGTACGGCCATCGTGAGAGTGAAAGGAAGTAATGGTGTGTATTACCCGTTCAAAGCGATGCTAGATTGTGCGAGCGAATCCAGTTTCACAACCGAGAACTGTGTGCAAAAGCTTGGTCTCAGGAAAAGAAAGGCTAGTGTTGTGATTTCCGGGATCACAGGGGCAGGAGTGGGGACAGCAAGCGCCATGGTGGACTTGCAGTTTCAGCCATTCGGTGAGACAAGTGAAACTTTTTAAACACTTGCGATTGTAGTCCAGAAAGTAACATCTGATTTGCCAAAACAAAAGTGTTCTAGTGCTGCCAGTTGGGTCCTCATTTGGGAAGTGGGTCCCATTGACATTATCTTGGGGGTAGACGTGTTTCCATTACTTATGCTTCTTAGTGGAAGGCGGACTGGGCCAACCAGAACTCCGGTGGCACTTGAAACTACTCTTAGGTGGGTGCTAACGGGTAATGTAGGTCCTACCAGTGGAAACGCAACTGTGACGACGTCTCATCGCGTTTCTTGTGAAATTGATGAAGCTATTCGTTAGTTTTGGGAGTTAGAGGAGCTCCCTCTCACAAAACAACTGTCTAAGGAAGAAAATAGTTGCGAATAACATTTTGCTGCAACTCATCAACGTGCTGAACACGGAAGTTATGTGGTGAGACTACCTTTCAGGAGTAATACGGCTCTATTAGGGAAATCACGTGAAATCGCGTTGAAGATATTATTAAATATGGAACGGAAGTTAGCAAGACGACCTTCCCTACAGCAACAGTATCGTGAGTTCATGCATGAGTACCTCCAGTTAGGACACATGGAGCGCATCCCTTCAAGTGAGATAAATGTCCCATCTGAAAACAGTTGCTATCTGCCACATCACTCGGTTTTGAATCCTACTAGCACGACTACGAAGTTAGGAGTGGTCTTCGATGGAAGTGCAAAAACGACTTCCAGTCTATCTCTAAATCAAAAGCTCATGGTGGGGCCGAAACTACAGGAGGACATTTTCCCGATTTTTATTCAGTTTCGAGAACATCGTGTTCCCTTATGAGCGGACATTGCAAAGATGTATAGGGTGGTTCTAATGCACAAAGACGACGTCTACTACCAAAGAATTGTCTGGAGAGACCCGTCATGTGGACTGATAGAAGACTACCGTTTGCTGACCGTGACGTATGGGACTTCTGCTAGTTTCTTGGCAACAAGATGTTTGTTCCAATTAGCGAAGATGACGGGGGGAGATATCCTTTAGCAGCAAAGGCTGTTAAAAGTGATTTTTTCATGGACGACTTCCTTGGAGGTGCGGACAATGTGAGTGACGCAATTGAGCTACAACAACAGCTGATTCAACTGTTGCGTGAAGACTGTTTTTAGTTCGAAAGTGGATATCTAGTGAACCGGAAGTGCTCCAAGCTGTTCCCCTCCACATACGCGAAATTGACGTGCCATTCAACTTTAGTGTGGACAACAACATCAGGACCCTCGGGGTCCAGTGGTCACCTCTCAGTGACAAATTTGGTTTCAACGTAGCCCCTCCCTCTCGCCCTCCAGCGTGGACAAAACTGAAAGTGTTGTCGGAGATTGCCAAAATCTTTGATCCTCTTGGCCTTCTGTCCCCAGTGACCATCAAGGCCAAAATGATGTTACAATTACTGTGGAAGGAAAACCTAGATTGGGACGACCCTCTTTCTCTTGAGACAAGTGCAGTGTGGCAATTGTACTGTGATGAGTTATTTCTGCTACGAGAAGTGAAAATGGAGCGTTGCATTGTACCATCTGATGCCCTAAACTGTCAGATAATAGGCTTTAGTGACTCAAGTGAGCACGCCTATTCAGCAGTGACGTACTTACGGTCAGAAAGTTCCTACGGTCGTGTTGACGTAAAAATCATTGCAGCCAAGACAAAGGTTGCGCCCCTCAAAACTGTTTCCCTCCCCCGTTTGGAGTTGTGTGCTGCCTTGCTGCTGGCCAAATTATTAAAAACAGTTTCAAGTGCTGTCAATCGTAAGTTGCAAAAACCAAGAGACTTTACAGACTCCTCGGTGGTGCTGGCCTGGCTAGCCCAATTCCCTGATAAGTGGAAAACTTTCGTTGCCAATCGTGTAGCGAAAATACAAGATATTATTCCTGCATCACAGTGGGCACATGTAGGTAGTGAATACAATGCTACCGACTGTGCTTCGAGGGGGGTAAAACCCAGCGAGCTTCTATGTCATCCCTTGTGGTGGGAAAGGCCCACCTGGATTCGCGAAGCAGTGTTGCCAGAGACTTCTTGTTCACCCGCTGACTTAAGCACAGAAATGGAGGAAAGAAAAAAATGTGTCACAGCTATGTGTGTGCAATTGGAAAACGACTTTGTGAACCGTTACTCATCCCTAGCAAGACTAAAGCATTTTTCATGTGGGCTTCTACGTTTTGTGTACAACTGCAGAAATCTGGATCAGAAATTCCAGGGGCTGTTGACCTCTGATGAATTAGAAGAGAGTAATTTGTGTCTCGTCAGGAAAGTACAGGGAAGAGCATTTGCTACCGAAATAAAGTGTTTGGAAAATAAAGAGCCCCTCCCACATAAAAGTAGTATTTTGTGCTTGACTTCATTCATTGACGAAGGAGGTATTTTGCACGTGGGGTGAAGATTGCAAAACAAATACCTTGCATGGGGGACCTCAGTTAGTATTGGCTATGCTGCTAACAAAATTTTGGATTCGAGGGGCCACAAATCTAGTTCGAAGTATTATTCGTCAATGTGTAAGATATCATCGCCTCAATGCTAAAACCCAAACTCAAATTATGGGTTCATTCCCTGCACCTCGTGCGAATCCTTGCAAATGCTTTTCTAAGACCGGTGTAGACTACGCTGGCCCATTCCTTCTGAGAAACAGCTATGGTCGAAGTCGCATTAAAAGTAAGGGCTATATTGTTATTTTTGTGTGTCTCGCTACTAATGCTATACACCTTGAATTGGTGTAAGACGCAAGCACCAAGTCATTTTTAGCTGCCTTGAAGCGATACATAGCCCGGAGGGGAGTCCCCAGTGATTTATATAGTTACTGTGGCCGAAATTTTGTGGGTGCAAATAAAGAGCTCAAAGAGCTACTTAGTGTCAGTACTCATTGTAAGGAAAACGAGGTGACTTCATCTTTTCTCTTAGAGAAGGGGATAACCTGGCATTTTAATCCCCCTTCCGCAACCCATTTCGGAGGATTGTGAGAAGCTGGAGTGAAGAGCGTGAAGCACCACTTGAAAAGAATAGTGGGGAATGTGTCCTTGTGCTTCGAAGAAATGTACACTGTGCTTGCTCAAATCGAAGCAATTTTGAATTCTCGCCATCTCACACCATTATCAAGCCACCCGAATGACCTTTCATTTCTCTCCCCCGCAAATATTTGATTGGGGAATCCCTGTTTGCCCTCCCAGAGAGAGATTTCTCCTCTAATATTTTACACCTGAAAATGTGGCAACTGGTTCAACAGCTGGTAAAACATTTTTGGTATGGTTGGTCCTTGGAACATGTCTCTCGCCTGCAACAAAGGGTTAAGTGGTTGACTCAGCATGACAACCTGGAAAGGGGTGATCTCGTGATACTCAAGGAATCCAACCTCTCTCTCCAGCAATGGAATCTTGGTAGGGTCAAGGACGTTCATCCTGGAAGGGATGGTATTGTAAAAGCAGTGACAGTAAAACCGCTGTAGGTGAAGTGAAGCGCCCTGTGGTGAAATTGTGCTTGCTACCGTTTAGTGCTGAAAATAAAAAAAAAGTAGGTCAGAGTAGTGGGAAAGGGAATATCAGCTTCGATCCTACAATTTGTAAATAGTGCTTGTACACTCTAAAATGTTTATATTTTTGTTAAATATTCATTATGCTGCATACGTTTCCTTTTTTGTGTGTGCTTTTATTTTCTGTTTGATTTGTGTTTCTTGTCTTCTTCTTTTTTGAAACATGGACGTTTCAAGGTGGGGCCTATGTTTGGTCCGATTGACAGCTCTTAAAAAAACTTGAAACAGTCAAAATACAGTGTTTATTTTTGCTCATAGATGGCTCTTGGGGTCAGTTTTTTTTCTACGACAGAACAAACAAGTGGAGATAACGTATAATAAAAAATAGTAAATCCTTTGTTTATCTAAGGTTACCAGACGTCCTCCTTTAGAATGATATGTCCTACTGTTTTCATCTTGTTCTTCTGTTCCGTTTCCTTTTCTAAATATTTTGAAATGTCCTCCATTCTCTAGTGACCAGGTTAAAAAAATGAACATATCTGCATTCCTGTGAACAAATTCTTAATTTTAATAACATATTTCTTAAATATCGAACCAAAATATCGAACGAATGCATTTGCTAACAGCTTTCCATTTTTATTAAATTTTATTACTTGATAGGAAGATACAGTAAAAATGTAAGCTTTTGTGTAACTTGCCCTGTAAAAACTGAAAATTGTAAGAAACAAATTCTTGTGTTCGTTAGTATTTCTTTATTGGATTTTAAATGAAAGATAAATATAGCTCTCTACCAATGTTAGCTTACATGTCCTCCACTGGAAAAAATGAATTCGCAGTTGTCCACCATTTGTTACTTTGCTGTCCTCTACTATTAAAAATGATCCGGTATTCCTTGTTTATATAAATGAAATGAATAATTCGTTATATTTTTTTTTAATTTAAAACAACAATGAAATAAATGAATAGTTCTGATTTTTTTTAAATTCGAATTTTGATTGTTGCAAATTAGAAATCATAATTATTTAAATTTTCAATTCAAATATAGACTGTGTTATACCACTTTTTTGAATGCATATGCAATAGGTTAATAATAAGTCGCTCCATACAGTGGATATCTATTCTAGTTTTAATCCCATTAAAAATTTATATATTGTTATATACGTAGTGAATAAAGTAAATTTTATTACTGCTTACATACTATTGTACTTTATTAGCATAAGATTTTTTTTTCGGGAATTAATTTCCGCGTTGTTAACTGAGCACCAGCGAACAGTACTATTGAGAACTTTTTGAACCGATTTGTTATCTCTTGTATTATTGACCTCCCTAATGTTTTTATGCCGTTAGCATAAAGAATGTAAGTTTTGTTTTATTTCTGTACCAATGTCATTAATAAATATATTAAATAATAGGAGCCCAAGGGCGATACTTGAGGTGTACCATTAGCTATAGGTAGCTTATTGGATACAACCCTACCTAATTTTACCATAATAGTTCTGTTAGTTAATAACTATTGAACCATTTAACATAATTTGAAGTTAGGCCACTACTACATCAAATAATATAGAATGATCAGCACTATCGAAGGCTTTACCAAGATCAAGGTACATCAAGTTACATTGAGATCTGTTTGTTAGTTGTAATGTCTTGTATTCTATCCATAGTTGGCATAAATTTGTTTAGTTGGGATATATGTTGATAGTTGTTCAGTTTGCGTTACAGATTAAACTGCAAATGTCTAGAAACGATAGTTTCAAATAATCTAGCTACACAATTTAATATAGTTATTGGCCTGTAGCTTGAGGATTGCCTTATAATTTCTTCTAGTCGCTACTACCACATAAATTTCCCGAGAAATTTCGAAGTGGAAAGACATTCTACATTCTATCTACTCATTTGTTTAGTATTCGAGACACATCTCTTTCACTGTTAGTGAATTATGTTCCGTGTCTATGATAAGAAAAAGCACGTTACGCAGCCTTTGGTACGCTTTTGACCCTGTTGTAAAACTCTGGTATCCCAAAAGGGATTAGATTTATCGAGGTCAAGGTTATTGATTGGACGACGGGTAAAAAAATGCTCATAGGACGAAGGTCGGAAGAAAAATAAAAATGAATTTAAACGGATTGAAGAAGAGATGGGAAAAGGCAGGAGAAATGGAGTTTCCGGATGTCCTGCTTTTCAAATAATGCTTCCCTTTGCTGCGTTTGGAAAAGATACGCAAGAGCAGAGTCTCCCTCTCGTTAATACGAGCCACTGAGTTTCTTCATTTGGAATGTTATTTTGTTCTGAGTTCAATTTTGCTGAATCAAACTTCTCACTACAACGTGATAAAAAGAACGAAAATTTATCTCTAAAAAAAATTGATTCTTATGTATAGCAAAAATATCATGGAAGAACATTTCATGTTTCATTTACATATTTGTAGATACAGCAGGGCTTGTCCTTTACACTGAAACTGAATAATACAGGATGGGGCATAAATATCTCACTAAGTTGAAACATGTATTCTAAACAAACCAAGCAATGGGGAAAATGAAACACATACCAAATTATTAAGGAAATAATGCCATTTACTAACAATCAATTTGATCTTCAGTATATAATCATTTTTACTATAATTTCCAGAGGCAAAATCACTGAATATATAACATTTTTGGTCTTTCTTGACAATATTTACAAGTGTTGGTTGTTTCCTCTAATCAGTAAGGAAGCGGATGTTTCATGGCCTGCTCGTTCTCCAATCTGTCACTGTGTGACTGTTTTTTGTGGGGTTACTCAAAGGAAACAATGTTCCCTCGAACACTACCGGAGTTGAAGCAGGCCATCTCACAAGCGTAATACGCAGTTCATGTCGCAACTTCACTCAAAAACTGCGAGAGTGTTCAAGAAATGGTGGATGCTATCTTAACGATGTTCTCTTTGAGACTTGTCATTTTGGTGTTCATGATTGTTGTTGAACATTTATAAATACTGTCGACAAATGACTAAAAAGTGTTATATTCAGTGATTTTGTCACTTCAATTTGTTGTAAAATGATGGTGTACTCAAAATCTGGTTGCTTGTCCGTAGATGGTATTCTGTCCTTAATAAACAGGTATATGTTTCATTTTCCTCCACTGTTTAGTTTTTTTCTTCAAGATAAACGTTTCAAATGGGGAGATATTTATGCCCCAACAAAGTAAATGACAACAAATCAAGCTTTGAAACAACATGTAGCACATTAAATAATAACAAAAGGCAAACGTTGCAATAAACAACAGGGAATAACTCACATATTTGTATTTAGAGTCCGAAAAAACTATTTTCAGAGCACACATGTCAACATTAAAAGCAGTAATATTATGTACAGTAACTAATATACAGTATATATAATTATATATATATATATATATATTTAAAAATATACTAAAAAAAAATGATACCAGCGTAAATGACTGTCTTGGAAGATTTTAATCCTATCACTGAAAGTAAAAGTGCAACAGTTCTCAGTGTTGCAAACTGTTAGCATAATATGGCGTTAAACGTTGGAAATATACATGTGGAATAGTTCCCCTCATATATTGTACTGTACACAGTTTCCAAAACTGCGATATACGCTTCACTTCTTATATTTATCATCACGAGATGATAACATATATCCAATGAATTGTCTTAGTGATATTTGAAAAATAAACGATCTACCACGTTGGTAACACTGACAAATTAATTAGATCATTTTTTCTAAACTCCTAATATCCACCGAATTCTTACAAATCATCTTTATGGCAAAATATTCTTTGTATTTACCATTAACAGGAGTCAACTTTGAGCCCCAAATTGGGGAACTTTGTATCTCGAAAACAAAGCAGAATCGGATCCACGTTTTAAATGAACTTTGTTCATTGTTTCGTTGTCAGGAATCCGTCAGTGAAGTTTGTCACACAAATTAAGATATACCCTACATAAAATCGTATATATATATATATATGTACAGTGGTCGAAGTGAGGCGGTATGCACCGGTATGGCATACCAGCTCTGATTTTTGAGAGCTAAACGTATACCGTCCTGAAAACACATGCTATACGTGTTCTTATATCAATTTCTGATTTGTCGGGACAAATATTAGTAAAACATACCATCTCTGTTTCTTTCCCACTTCGAACACTATATATATATATATATATATATATATATATATATATATATATGTGTGTGTGTGTGTGTGTGTGTGTAGGTGTGTGCGTGTGTGAAAATAAGGTAGAAAACAGAGTTTACTTATACAGGACATTGTAGCAGAAGCACAAATATTTCACACCAAAAAGTGGCTAGCTTCCGCCGATCAGATAAAATTACAGACCAAATAATAAGACAGTTATAGAGGAACTATATCACGAAGTAATTATTACTTTTATAACCTCAAACATGTATTTCCTCATTTTGGCAGTGGGGGTCTGGTTATGCTACGGGGATCATCAAATCGTGTTAGAGGAGACTTAGCCTCCCTGCCCCTTGTTGAGGGCCTGTTTTCATTATTCCAGTGAACATAGAAATTTATCTCAAGATACGAGGGTGATTCAGAAAGTAATTCCTCCAAGGTGATACCTTTATTTGTGTTTGACAGATAGCACCGATACAGGTATCAGTGGAAAGCTTGCAATGTCAGCTACAAACGGTGGCATCATTTTTCAGTATAATCCCCATTACGGGCAACACACGTTTTTCATGCCGTCGGCGAAGAATTGTGGTGGCTGCTGGCGACACCATTGCCGAATTGCTGCTTTCACCTCCATGTCAAAACTGTAGAGTTGTCCCTTAAGGTGATCCTTAAGTTTGGGGAAGACCCCAAAGTCGCAGGGCGGAAGATCCGGTCTATAGGTTGGATGGGGAAGAATGTCCGTGAACCTCAGGCGCTGCAGTGCTTCCTGAGTTTTATGTCTTGTGTGCGGACGAGCATTGTCGTGGTGCATAATTGACTGTTTATCTTTGCGAGTGTTTTGCAATCTGGCCCGAAGTCCCTTTAGGGTGTCAATGTAGCGATCTGAGTTTATTGTCTGACCGTTTCGCAGAAATTCAGAATACACAACCCTATCCCAATCCCAAAAGCGGTTCAACCACACTTTGCCAGCAGATGGGATAACTTTGATTTTCTTTTTGGCGGAGAGGACGTGTGGTGGTACTCCATCGACTGACGCTTCGTTTTCGGGTCGTAACGGTGTGTCCACGACTCTGCGAAGAAAGTCGTCACCTTCATGTTCATATTGCAGGAGCAGCTGCTGACAGATCCTCTTCCTCAACTTTTTTAAGTCAGGCGTTAGTTACCGTGGTACCCAACGAGCGCACATCTTCTTGTAACTCAGAAGGTCCTTAATGATGTGGTTCACTGAACCAATGGAAATGGCGAGCATTGTTGCGATCTCGTGTTGCTTGATCCTGCGATTACAATGAATCAACTCGCTACCTGATGTTGATGATGGTCATCACTGGCCGTTGCGGGCCGTCCACAACGGTGCTGGTCATGGAGATTTTATGTGGCTGGATTTTGGTCTTTCACAGTCCTTGCCCACCTCCGCACAGTGCTGACGTCAACACAGGCATCCTCGTAAACTGCAGTCATACTGGGATGAATGTTGCTGGGCGCACAACCTTCCACAGTCAGAAATTCAATGGCAGCCCCCTGTTTCAACCGGACGTCACCACTGGATGCCATGGATTGCTCCATTGCTCTGGAATGAGAAGAGATAGGAAGGTGAAACAAGTGACATTCTATAGCTTAAACATCAGCACATTAATAA
>JAGDQP010002464.1:808-32638 GCA_022664845.1 Lepisma saccharinum
ACATTTGCCTGGTGCGACTGAGCAAATGCTCCGTTGCATAGTTTTTGACATATATTTATTTTAAGGCCTTTAGGCATCTTAGGTTCAGGGCCAGATAAAGTGGGGAAAAAACGATGTTAAAAGGTAACTTTCAGGGTCAATGTTCCTAAATACCATCCCAACATTTGCCTGGTGCGACTGAGCAAAACCCTTGAAACCGCTTAGGTAAAATTCTTTCAACTTCTCTCAGCGGCAATCAAACCCGGATTGATGGATTGTCACGTTTGTAAATAAGCAAAATTCAACCCTCAGGACAAATTTCGTACCTTTACCAAAAGTCCCTCCTTATAATAAATATTTCATTCTCCCACCGGGAATCGAACTCAAATTGCTGGCTTGTCACGTTTGGAGACAAGCAAAATTCAACCTTCAGGACAAATTTCGTACATTTACCAAAAGTCCCTCCTTATAATAAATATTTCAATCTGTCAAGATGAACAAAGTAATTTAAGTTTCCCAGATCAAAGCCTAATACTTCAATGTTCAGTACGATACATTTTTTAGGGTTGATTCCATGGAATCTCTTATAATGTTCTTTTGGCCTACTTGATATGCAATCCAGCACGACTTAAGTGTATTATGTGGTGCAGTGAAGTTGACTTTATATAAATATAAAATCGACATCTTTTGCTGTATGTAGTTTAAAAGTACATTGAGGTGGCCATTAAATGTTTAGGTTTTAGTTTTCGATTTAATACATGGAGTTCGGCCATTCTTTTGCATTCTATATCCTGTTAGTTCTAATATTTCTTATGAGAAAGTATGTATAAAACTAGTCAATAAAAGCAACTAGTTAGGACATTCGTTCTGAAAAATAATGTGTGTCTCAGATAATAATTTAAAAAATGGATCTGTCAGTGTTTCTCCTAAAATTCTCTAATTATGAGGAGTGCAAAATAATAAAATAGTTAAAAAAAAAATCTTACCATTTGAATATTAAAATATAAATAAGGTGGACTCGAACTGCACACGCACTTGTGTGTAGATGTCAGCTACAAGCATTTCATTATACTACTACATTCCATCTCTGAAAGGTATCCTCTCAACAAAAGATTCGAATAAATAAATTTCAGTAATTTCAGTTACGGAATGACTTTGAATATGCGTTTTGTAGTTCTCTAAAGATATACTTGTACTCCAAAAATTTAATAGTATTATTATTTGTACTAATATGACACGTGATAAATCGTTTAAATATTTTACGTATATGTGCTGAATATTATAATTAAATATATCAACCTTTTAAATACCTCAAAAATAGTCTCGTGTTGTAACCTATCGTTTCGAGGCTTAAACATCAAATTCGCATGCAACTGTTGCTTGGCTCCATATGATTACTTCATTGATTTTGATAGTCAAATAAAAAGAATGAAAGTCTATAGGAATAGAAAAGAAGTTAACTATGTAACAGACATAATATTCGGATAATCAAAACAGTAATTTGTCATTTTCTTGTTCTACGTTCGAAATTCTTCAATATATAATTAATTTTAATCGTTTAAATACTTCATAAGTTTAGTTCGAAAAAGCTAAAACTAGATTCTAATGTAATCATGAGCGTAAGTAAGTCTTACATGTTATTCAAGACAAAATCGCAAAATTGAATTTTATTTATGATGGGGATAGTCCTGTAGCAATGTAAATAGTAAGTCTGAGTTTCAGATGTCTAATAGTACAATTAAATTAAGATATTATCTGTTTTCAATGAATACATATCCAAAACCTAAATCTGTAAACATATTACAATATATTTGGTTAAATTAAAACTAGGGTCGGGGGTGGCTCAAAGATAGAGCGTCCTCCTCTGGTGCGTGGGGAGTCAGCGGTTTGATCTCAGCTTGTGTCATGTTCATTCTCTGTTAAATAAGTACCATGTGTACGGATTTTGCGTATTTCCGTCTGCTTTCTTTTTCATTCTATCATTATACATTTAGCTTGGGCCAAGGCTGCCTAAAGACCCCTAAAATTAATGTAGTCTTTTTCCTATTTCCTTTCAATCAGTAAACGTTCCAAACATCCAACTATACATGAGCGTTACAATATCTTTTGATAACAAAAAAAAACTATGGCAAAGGTGCGTCAGCGATATAGCGCCCTCTCAAAAGGCGTAGGGTCGAGGCTTGTTCTTGTGCTATGTCTGGAATAAATATTATCTGTGTGACCTTCTGTTTCCAAATTGACAAATAAAAAAGTGGTTAAGCTGTGGCGTAAGTCGACGGGGTACATTTGCTTGTTTTTTGGAGGGTTGGGAAAGGTATTTCTAATCTTATATAATGTTTGAATAGAGTGTTTCTTATGTCTGGTAATTTAGTCCAGTCGGTAAGCTGGACTTCTAATTGAACAACCCATGTTCAAATCTGACTTCAGGCTTTTATATTTTTCTCCTGCTTCCCGTACCGAAATAATACCATGTTGATTTTACACACACACACACACACAAAAAAAAAGTGGTGGTCGTCGTGGAACACCAATAAGTGTTGAATCTCAACAACTATTTTTTTTTTTTTTGCTGCGTAGATATAATTTAAAAATGTGAGTACTTAAGTAAATGGGAAACACTGAAGTATAAACTGTGATATAAAGTCAATCTCTAATTATCTCTTTTTATTATTAGAAGTCTGTACATAGGAAGAGTTTTTATGTAAGTCGCGTTATAAGTTTACTCACATAATTAAACGCAAAACAGGAATCTATTCTTAATGTTTCCTATAGGCTGATGTTATTGCAAATATATAATATTTATTACACTTTTCATAGGGCCCAATGTTTTAAAATAGTGACAAGAAAACTGTAATAGAGTAACAAGTCAGTACTGTTGGGGAACACTTTTAGATCCCCAGCGCGTGCAATGGGACCTGCAAATATGAAAAAAAAAAAATGATCATTTGAATCGTTAGCATGTTTGATGATAAAGTTTGCTTTATTGTATATATCTTTGGTTTGACTCAGCTCTTGACGTGCCAAGATCTCTTTCACTCGTGTGAAAATTTTTGTTAGTTAGCGTTTTATCATGGGAAATCCAATTGATTTGTTACTTATTCGTCAAGACATTCAAGGGTACGAAGATCCTCAAACCGTTCTTCAATGCTGGACCCATTTTTGTTACTACAAATTAATGGGATTTCAACCAGAAGAGACTGATCCTCAACTGTTATTTCATCATATGCTATATTACTACTGGAACGATGAGAAAATCGTGTTAGAAAGGTGTGTAAGTGCACAAGATATTATCGATCTGGGGTCCTATGGATTTTTTACAACTTTAGAAGGTAAACGGATGCCTTGGGATTATTACGTTCAACTTTTCGAGTATGAACCTAGTAAACTTATACCTGAAGATGCTGTGCAATTCTTTGGACCGGATATGATGGACCATGATTACGTAAATAATGGTGTTGATGAGTCTAGTGTAATGGATGTTGACTTTGACAGTGATGATGACGTTGCTATGGAAATTGATGTGGAACAATGGATCAATGATCATCGTGTCGATATTCGTGTGCAACAGTGGATAAAGGACCATAATATCAACATGCACGCTGTATTAATCATAGTAAATGTGGTTTTCGGCAAATTGTGCGTTCAATACCACATCCTCATTGAGGTTTTCCTTGGTCATTGCATTTCAGCGGGCGTGGATTCAACCCCAACAGCCGGTCATTCTAACAGGTTTTTTCCTCAGTCATTGCATTCGGCAAGTCGTGGGTTCAACCCCCACAGCCGGTCATCCTCACAGGTTTTTCCCTCAGTCACATCAAGCAAATGCTGGCATGGCACTTTCAACTTAGGCCTTGGCGGACACCTTCCCACATTCTGTCCCCTTTCCTATCCCTACCTGAGCCTTACATGGCTGAAGGCCATACACAGAAACATTCTGGTTCAGAATCCACTTTAGCATTTATGTGATCTCGATTGCGTCCCGTTTTAAACATAGTCGCAACATGAGATCTCGCCAAGTACATAAACCTGGCTTTTCTTATTTCGTCCTATGCACTTTTTATATTTTATAGGACATTTTTTTTTTTTAATTTTTTTTTTTAATTTTTTTTTTTTGTTAAATCAACAATTTTGTTTCTTTAAAGTACACACATGCACATACTGCATAATATAGATATATACTATTACAACATCTATCTACATACCTCAGGATTCAGCCAACTCTGGACGATATTTTTGTAGTACGTCTGACTGTATCAAATGTTAACAAGAGACTGTGCTTTGTTTCACCTCCCAGCATCATAGATTCTTCTTCTCCCTCCCTCCTTCTGCTATGTCGCATTTGTATGCAATGGTATTCAAATTTTCTTTTCCGTAATCATCTCGTTTAAATACAGTTTTCATCCACCCAATGTTAGTTCAACAAAAAAAAAAAATCCAATCTTGTATTCAATGTGTGCCTGTCAAAATATACATACATACATATATGTATATATATATATATATATATATATATATATATATATATATATATACTATCACAAAGCTTGTTAACTCGCCCCCCAGGGGGTCCCTCATGAATTATTAAAACTCTCACAAATACCTTGGAATTACTACTTGGAGAAAGCAATGTAACAAGGAAGGATAGAGAGAAAGCTATGAATAAGAGAAGGAAGAAAAGAAGAAAGAGAAAGAAAAGTAAGAAAGAAGGACGAAAAGTAAGAAAGAAGGACGAAAAGTAAGAAAAAGGATACAAGAATTAAAAAAGACTGAAGAAACAAAGAAGAAAATGATGAAAGAAGAGGAAGGATAAAGAGAATAAAGAAGGAGAAAGAAAACAAGAAATATGAAACCAAAATAATGCTAGAAAAAGAAGGAATAATGACGAAATAAAATCAGAATTAAAGAATAGAATACAGAAAAGGAACAATGAAAGAGAAGAAAGAATACCAGAAGGAAGACAAGAAATTAGTGATTGACTGACTAATTGATTCATTCGTTCATTCACTCATTAATCTTCGAACAGCTGAATGTTTTGATCAATATTAAGATTATCTGCAGAATCTAAAAAAAATCGTAATTTCTTCGAAGCTATTATCTTTATGTTGTAAAATGATATTTGCAGATACAAAAATGATACACATTTTAACGATCCAACTTATATAAAGCACAACCCCCCAATTATACTGTGTATATTCTCCACTACGAACTCCAGTGTGTTCTTCCTTCTATAATACAACATCCAAGCTAAGAAGATCTTTTTTAACATTTTTTTAGGGGAAAGCATTTTCTCACAAATTTGCGTTGCTGTAATCCATGACATTCATGGAGAACAAAAAATATTAGAAATATGACCTTATATCATGCAAAACGATAATAATATTCATATATCAACTTCCCGAAAAAAATCTCTGCGTGTCTACTAAACAAAGACAAAAAAAAGCCAATAACTTCTAAAATTAAGGAACAGCTAAGCTGTCTTCACAAGCTGCTGCAGCTAGATGACACCAAAAGTTTATTCAACAAAAATTAAAATTGTCTCTGGACCCCCGTCCGCTCACATTTAACCTTCTGCGATGACAACTTTGATTCACGTAAAGAAGAAATTAGAAAACCACTTTTCAATTCCACGATAACTAATTGTTTCTCAACATGTCAACCTTTTCTCTTTTAATGGTACTACAGTTCTTTGCAGGAGTATGTAAAACATCCCAAACATTTACTTACTTTTGACTAACTGTAAGAGGCAACGAACTCTCCTTAACCATGTTCATTTTGCCTTCCAAGGTCATTGAAGTGAAATAAATCATAATTTATTGGTTGCCATGGAAACCACACGATTCTCTGTCTAAATAAACGATGTAGCGCTTTCCATACGTCTTACGTCATCAAGTCTTAAAAATGCCCCAAGGTCATTATATTCAGTCATATTGCTATTCTTTTTTTTCTTGTCAGAAAAATATTTTATTGATATACTCTATCTTAAGTGATATAGTACAAAATGTGTTCAAATATCGATAGAAAATTTCAAAGCGATCAAAATTTGCATCACATCACCCTACAGATTTTATATTCGCATAAATTTTCCCAAAACTATTACGATTTACTTAGGATATAATTGACTGTAACTTGTCCCAAATGAATATATAAAATAATAACAGTTAAGTTGTTACTTTATTTACGTTCATTATTTATTAACTGTGGCTCCCTTAATACCAAATCCGGGTCTCTTTCAGGAAATGAATTTGATCATTCTTTACGTATGAGATTTTCTTTTGTTTGTACAAAAGTGGTTTTCTAGAAGGAACTATTCCCTTTAAAAGTATATATAAGTTTAGAACTGCTGTCCATTTCTGAGGAACCAGCGGTTCAGAAAACTTGACTCGCATAAAAGCTGGTAATAAAATTTTTAAGACCGCCGTTTTGTGTGATGGGAAAATGTCTTTCAGGCACAGCCAAACTCTGGAATGTCTTACGGAGAAGAGACACATCTGACGATAAATGTATTTAACACATTTATGGATGAAATGAAGCATATTTTACATAAAATAAAAACTTAATATATATATTTTCTCGTCTTATTTCCATACCGAAAAAAGGCAAATGGACTCTCACTTTAGTATTGATGTATTCGTGCTCGAAGTATTTTAATATTATTTTCTGATATTTGTGTGTCCCTAGAAGCCTTTAAGAACTACTAAAATCGTCTTGAAAACGTGGTAACTAAAAAACGTGATTATCTTTGATATGTGTTCTGATATATCGAAAGCACTAATAAATAAATACTATTCTATTATTTTTGAAACACAAAAACAATGCAAGAACTTCTCGGTATGAACTTCTGATCCTGTGATCATTGTAACATCTATAATCTCGAATTTAAAACTACTTTAATAATCATTTGTAGAGTAAACAGTTCCGTAAATTTGGGCTGCTAAGAAAGTTTATTATATTCCTAACAAAACTAGTCGGAGCACATATTGTACATTGGAAATTATTTTCAAATATACAAATGATTAAAATGGAGTCGACAGGAGTAATAAAAGAGACCTTAAATCAAAATGCCGTACTAAATATATATATGCATTTCGTTTTGAGAGCGCGGTACGAAACATGAGTAGTATAAAATCTTATGGCATTTTGTCAGTTTATATTAATATTCAATTTTTATAAACTTGAATTGCCTTGCAAATTTAGAATTTCAAAGAGTCATAAAATACCTATAGGATTGCACCTAATTTTATATTTTGTAAGCACTGAAAATGTTCATACAATTACTATTATCTGCAACATCCATAGCAAAAATATCTTTAAAGCAATGCGAAATCATACAACGAGTTCAAACACACGTTGAAACCAGTACCTAGGTAAATTTACAAAACAAAAGTTGGCCATTTGTTGACAACTGACAGTTCGAAAAGCCGATTTTACAATATAATCCTTGAAATACGCTCAGCGCCTCTTAGCGGCAATCCTTATTACTTGATGAATTTCTCATAGTTAAAACTGTTCCTTACCAGAAATATCTCCCAACAGCTATAAACAGTTCGCGAAAGAGAGACTGTCGTAAATGGAAGGCTTCAAGATGATTTTCATCTTTCTCTGGATTTACCAAAACTTAAGTAGGTTGGATTATTTCAACATGGAAAAGAAATTATAGATAGAACGGCTGTAGAAAGACGTTAAGAACGACCTGATTCGCGTAAATAATCCTGAAAAAGCGTGTTGAATTATATAACGAAACTCGAAACAAGTAAAACTGGAGTAAGATCGTTTCTTGTGGAAAGGGGAAGAATAGCTAAGAGCATTTATCTTATCTTGAAATCGTGAAGCTAGAACAAAAGATTTCTTAAGCAAGTACAAGAATTGTTGGTATGATCCGAAGAAAAGCTGTAAAAAAAAAAAAAAAAAAAAAATAATCATCAGCACGTTTTATAGCTAAAGAAAAGTACAATAAGTCAAACATTAACATATTCACGCAGAATAGACTGACGCAGTTGAGTATGTTTATCTAGAACAGCTGAAATCTGGAATGTCTAAGGAAATAAAGACGTAAACTGGCACGGACATCATTTGGAATTCGAAACTATTTAAGGTTTCTAGCCAACGCTGGCTCAGAAAATAGAATCCGTTTGAAAGACTGAAGTATTACATACCAACAGTTATAATATTTCAAGAGAAAAGTGTGTTTTATCTGTAACGCTGTATAGTTGTGAAATGTTGATTATATACGCCCAAATGACTCAAAGATTAAGGATTGATCACACAAAGAACAATAGGTAATTCCACGCTAGGAATAACTAGGAGGGATTTTGAATTTGAATTGATTTGTGGCCTTTAGGCATCTAAGGCTCACGCCGGGATAGGGGGGGGAGAGCGTTGGAAAGTAGACGGCCAGGACCTATTTTGTAGGTACCATTTCGGCATTTACCTAGTGTTACTGAGGAAAAATCCTGGAAAACCTCAGCCATAATGCTCGGTAGCTGGGATCGATCCCAGGACCTCAAGAATGCTAAGCCAACGCTGTACCGCTGAGCTACGGCCGCTTGGTAACCAGGAGGTAAATAAAAAACATGGAATGGGATCGATATCAAACAAAGATAGAAGATGTAATCAAAACAGTAAAGAAGATGCAGTGGAGATGGGTTCAACACTAGATTGCCAGAGAAAAGAAACGGCCTAAAAGATGACCAAAAATGCATGTTAGATAGATGAAATCAAGCGTTTTCAGGAGCTACATGGATGATAACAACAGCTGATTGAGAGTTCAATATGATTATGATAATGATGATGATATGTACAATGCCTGAATATAAACGTAACAAAATCTGAGTATACAAGTAAACACAGGTAACCAACCCCCTTTGAGGCTAAGGAAAGTCGACCTTCCCCTCGACCTCCATCATGTTGGATTGAACCATTAAATTTGTCTCCTAAAGTAAGTCCTAGAATTATTTAGTCCCGACTATTGTTCAAATAGAAAAAAATGCACGAATACACGTAACAATGGCGAAAGCTCACTAAAAGGTGGATTTCGGGTTTGTAAAATAGGACACTTTCGATTGGTATACCATCAACTGAGCTTACCTTACACGCGAGGTGGTGACTTTACACAGTTCCAGAAAAAAAAAAAAAGTTTAGATCGTGACCGCAGTGTTGCCAACTATTTTTTTTTCTAGAACTGTGTAATAAAGTAACCCGAGTTGACGGTATGAGATTCTCGATTGTATCACTCGAGTCCTCTCCTCAAGTAGACCCTTCAGTCCTGACCTGAAGTATAAACAATATCATCTACAATCATGTTGTTATAGCTAAAACTTCTCAATAGGCATCCTGCAGGTATTTCTACTGGTCCGACAAGAAACAAAAACACGTAATAAAATAAATAAAAAATAAAATGATATATATATATATATTTTTCACTTTAGTGAGAAGAGTATTGGTAGTTTAGTGTCGTGGGCACTAGGCACATTGTAAACCTTTATTATCCAACGTTCGTTAGATGGCAATACGCAAAATATCGATGATATAATAGAAAGTTATTAAATAGACTTTGTAACGCTGAAGAATTCGATAAAAATGACACGTTGTTAAGATAATGCAAAGTCACGAACAAAACGCAACTGATTTTTAAAAAAAAAAAAAACAGCTTGAAAGCTCTTCTGTACTATGGCTTTTCTTAAAATGAAATTCTCCACAACATTTTCCAAGAATATATGTTAAAACAAGAGTCTGATTTGTTTCTTTTAATAGCACTTTACATTTAAAATTAGCAAGCAATTAACAAAGCTCATCCCCATTACAGGGAAACATTCTGTAAACATTATATACGCCTACTTCCATTAAGTAAAGAAGAAAATTTTTTAGTAGAGAGTAAATCTACAGAGAATGTGGCTAAAAAAAAATGATAAGGGAGTATCAGGAAGGTGGGAGGAGTACAAAGTAAAAATGCTAGTTTCTCAGGTAGCGGATCAATAATGAAGCATCCATCAACTGCATTATCCATCTTAGGCTGACACGTCCATTATAATCCTTATCCCTCTTCCTAAATACGAGTGAGTCCTCCTCTGCCCCTCATCCTCCATCCCGCTTGCTCAATAAGAACGAGGCCTGATTCTAGGCAACAATAAGGGTTAGATATCGTTTATCACTCCCAAATATCACTCAATTCTTATGACACGGATAATTTAATAATATCCTAAAAAAGCATATTGTATACGTATATTGTTAAATCTTTTAAGAGATGTTTTTCTTTCTCCTTTCAGAAAGCATCCATCTATCTATTTCCTGTCAAATATATTTTCCTTTTCTCTCTTACTATATTTTCCTAGCTCATCTTCGGTTGTATCATTCATATTTGATCAAATAATTTCTTGATTTACCGTTTCTTTTCTTTTGTATTCCTCCTTTAGGTACTGAATTAAATGTCAAGGGAGGGCATTTACACTTGATCTCTTGACTGGTCTTCACAACGGCTATCACAACTGAATTACAGGGGTATTGGAACCAACTATGTCGCTTTAAATGTTACTAATTTTACGTGTATGTTAAATTTAACAAACTATTAATTGTTACATGACTTTATATAAGAAATAACTATTTTATCACAGGAGAATAACATTTAAATGTAATTTATAAGGATTTACGAACGAAAACGTTACTTCTATAGCCTGACAAAAGTATTGATAAACTCAAATAAATCAACACTTTGTTGAGAGCCCTTTCCATCCGATAACTATTCAAAGTCTCTTTGGTTTGATTTACATATTTCTTAGGTAACTTTTACATCAATTTAGCCCATTCTTCTCTAAGCATCTCCTTCAGTTCTGCTTTTATTATGATATAATGATAAATCGCCTTATTTACGAGTTTATTCTACATGTTTTCCGATTACATTCAAGTTGGAACTTAAGAGGTTAGGTCTTACGAGATGTGTTCACTACAATCTACTGCCGAACAATTTCTGCAGTGGGTTTTGGATGAATCTTGTACGAAATAAATATCATTTAAGCCCAGTTTCTTATTATTAATTTCCTGCAAAATGATTTTATATTCCAACTCACCTACTTATCTTCTCTAAATACAAGACTTCATACACCATTGTAAACCGTGTAAGCCCACATTATTACATCTTCTTCCCTATGTTTAGCTCTACTTATTATGTTAGCATGATCCATATTGTAAATCATAATATAATGAGGCTAGAAATAACGCCAGGACTACAAGGAGAAAATCATTTGTAAATAAAGCGAATCAGAAAAAAAAATCATTTTTCAATTGGATAAAAAAAAAACAGTCCTGGGACAAGATTCTATAGCCAAATTAAAGCAAGCTCAACATATCACGTAGTGATGGCCAAGTATTAGTATGGAGAAGGCGTAACACAGAATGGGATCCTCAAACCTTGGTAGGCAGAGTCAAACATGGAGGAGCAGGTGTGATTAATGGTAAGATGTGTCTGATAATGAAATAAGACTTATTTCTTTTAAATTGATACACGAAATCTGAACGCTAAAAAAAAAAATCTACCACGCAATACTAAGAGACAAATTATGATTTTTTTTATTACCTTCCATTACAGGAAGCTGCCAAAATCTGAACATTATATTTAACGAGTTCGAAAACTGCACCAAATTTCACTAAAATATTTCCAACCGTTAATTAGATGTTTTGATTTTCTAAAAATTGGTCAGAGATATAGTGGTTCCTTGTAGTTTTAGGACTAGCGCGTAAAGTGTATCGCCAACATTGATCACACTGCTATCTGTTTGTTGTATGAAACAACTGCAAGGATAAATCTCTCGGCTTTGTATTCACCGAACGTAATTCGGTTACAAAATTTTAACTAATTATTTGCTTTCTCTAGCATTTTTATTTCAAAGAATGAGAGAATAAATAATACCACAGATGTGCTTTTTTCTGCATTATCATACGTATTTTCAAAACTACGTAATTAGTTCAGTCTTTAATGAGCTTAGAAAAAAAAAGAGATTAAGTCTTTTCTCTCTTCCATCCACATACTATTACAATTTGTCTTTGAAAACAAGTTCTCGGTACAAACTACTTTTCAACAACTTTCTGTTTCCCATTTACGGCTCAGCAGCACTCTCAATTTTTTTTCTTCTTCTTTCACTTCCTTTATAGTTCTTCTTCTCTTCCTTTCAACCCTTTCTAAGTTTTAACTTCATCCTGCAAGAGTTAGTCCACCCGTTTCACACTCTTATAGATCGACAGACAATTTAATTAGGTCATCGTTCCGCGCCAGTCCTCCTCTACACACAGTGACAGACCTTCTCCATTCCCAGAATGGTTTGGCTGAACCTAACGAGCAGTGGCGCTAGTCATAGTTGCCAACTAGATTGTAGTTTTTCTTTTCAAGTAAACTGACATTTCCCCCCCACCCACATCACTCACATTGATTCTTATATGGCAGCAGGCACAGATCGATAAGAAATAGTATACACTGAAAAAAATAATTAACTTATTTTACACTCTTTTTTTTTAGATATCCTTGCTGAAATTCTTGCAGAAGTGTAAATAATATGTACAATCCGATTTATAAAAATGGCCAATAGGTACACTCTCTAAAAACAGTTACTCGATTAACTTGTTCTCTATGTTCCATCTTTTTCGGGGGCCCCTGTCGTTATTTGTTGACGACAGCACCTATAATGTTGGCTGTAAAGGTTTACCTAGGCACGAATTTTCATCAAAATTGGGCTCTGACACCTGACGAGTGTTCCTTGTTAGATGAAGCTGAGTGTACAATATGTATCGACATCCTTTAATATATAGCGAGAAAAGTGACGCAGTTAAGCGTTGCATACAGCAAATAAAATTATAAAAAACATTCATGAAAATTAATCTACTTCTAATTAGCTTAATTATATAGTGAAGTTTTCAATACTTTGGTTGTACTTCAATATCGACGCCTAATCCTTGAATTCATATTTGATATATGTTCATGAGAGGGCGTTACAAGTTTGCCAATTAGAAGAACTACGATAATGAATAAATCATTTGTATTCTATCAATCGTCATTTCCATAATAAAAGTAAACAAATAAAAGAAATGTTTGATTTTCTTTGGAATGCAATGTTTTAACACAGCAAATTTCAAGCTTTATTGAAGTTTCTATTCTGTATGTGAAAATCCGATCGTTACAGTAAAATCTTCTTTATATCACTGCTAAATGTTTCTGATCGGTAGAATTAAAGACAGTTTTAATGTTTAGAATCATTGAGTGAGATGTCAAATTACTACTGAATTATATTTGCTTTAGAGGACATACGTGTAATTTTCCTTAGTTTCCTAAAAAAATAAAGTTTAAATCTAGAATTTCCGTTCAAACGGATCTCTCATTATTCAGGATATGTGACAAAATAAAGACTTACGAACTGAATAAACATGTGATATGGGGACGCATACTTTAGTTTCACCAACAATTAACCCCTTTAAAACAATTTTATTCCTGATAAAATGTTTCTTGAATTACTTTAAAATTTTAAATTTGCTATGTATCCTGATTTTACAACCAATTGAACTATATAAGGTGACCAAAAAACTTCTTGACGTTTTGGACGTCGCATGGGAAAATGTGAACACTACGGACGTTTAAGTGCCTCAGACATTGGAAAAGCGATCGTGGCAGGAGTAGGAACATTGACCGTGACCAAGACAGGCACTCACAGCAATCATAGTTCGAGTAGTGGTGAAGACAAATGGAGGTGTCGAAGCAGCTAGTTCAGGGTTGTCTGTTTTATGAATTTAAGATAGGCTTGTACGCAGCCTAATCATGTCGCTGAATACATCAAGGCTTTGGGGATAATGTTGTGAATGAACGCAACACCAGACGATGATCTCCAGAAATTCATGGCGCGAGATTAGTTCCTGTGTGATGTACCCCGCAGTTGGGACCCACATACCCTTGAATGACGAGGCCCTGAAGATGGCCCATAGAGCAGGACAACAGTCAAACGTGTGGTGAGCTTGCCAAACGCTTCCAAGTTTCTGATAAACAATCAAACCTGCTCCATATAGGGAAGGCGCAAAAATTGAACAAGTGGGTACCCCACACACTGTCGTAAGCCAACGAGTGACAGTCTGTTTGTCGTTGTTTTCTCGGCACCTCAACACACTCACATTCGATCGAGTGCTCACTAGTGGCGAAAAGTGGGTCCTGTATGAGACTCCGTAGTGTGCTAGACATTGGTTGTCACCGCGGGATCCGGTACAGCTCACGACCACATCTACGCAAGATCATGCTCTGTATCTGGTGGACTAGTAGCCAAGTGGTGCACTAGGAGCTGCTAACCAACCGGGCCAAACCATACTCGCAGTAGTTCGAACATGTGCAACAACACACTGCCAGGCCGCGTGTGGGCAGGGACCCCATACAGAGACTTGGCTGGGAGACACTGTGCCATCCACTGTACTCCCCAAACCTTGCGCCAACAGATCCCATTCCCTGGACAAACACCTTCTTGGGAAATCTTTCGCCAATGAGACAGATTGCGGCAGACAATCACGGCCTTTGTTGCGTCCAAGCTCGCTCCTCCCCCTTCCACTTTTACCGCCAGAGCATTCCGCATCGCAGGAACGTTGGCAGAAAGTGCTGAAGACTGATGCGGATTACTTTGAGGACTGACGGTAAGTGACATTTTCTGTATACCTTTCTGTTTCTGAATATCAAAAACAGCGCCAACATTTTATGTTTACCATGTAGTTGTCAACAGCACTGAACAGTTAAAACTTGAATATCAAATAAAGTCGATTGCAATATTCTCTTGCAATGAACAAGACGCAAGTTCTAATATTAGAGACACAGAACAGCTTTTAATATTCATCCGTAGAGTTGATAACTTTACAATTCACGAAGAATTATGTAGCTTGTGTATTTTCAAAGGTTTGACTACTGATGAAGAACTTTTTGAAGAATACAACTTTGTACTTATAACAACCTTAGGTCTAAGATAAAGGGCTCCGTAGTCTGGTGGTAAGAGCGTTCGACTCATGTCCAGGTTCAATTCCCGGCTGGAGTCCCACTTTTCGGCGTCCACCCAGCGTCGTAAGGCGAACTGGGAAGTCACGTGAATAAAGACATGACGGCTACTCGGCCTACAAAGTCCCTAATACGCCTGTTAGTGGAGTACTGACCACACTGCCGTCACTCAGGTGAACAACCACAGACAGATGGCGTTGAAGCAGGCTTAGGTCTGTAACGCCCGTGGTTATTTTATGTTATATTATTTATTAGGTTTAGGATGGGGGAGGCAGAAGTATGAGTGGTACAAACGCAATGTGTAGTTGGAAGAAGATATCAACAAATGGCGAAGAGTGCTGCACAAAGGCTCCTAGGATTTTTCACTGCTTCATTACCCTTTTACTATGAGATAGATCAGGTTTCCAGTTGTAAATAAATGAAGTTAATTGAATTTCAAAATAAGGACGTTTTAACAACAGTCATTTAATTGAGTTGTGTCATAGTAGTCCCCTGGAAATATTCTCCAGTATAGAATCCTTTGCTTTAAAATTGCTAGTATCATTTCCTAACACATGATAGGGAAAAAGCAAATAATTGCAGTTAAGAGACCGGACGGGACCGTAACATGAAATAAGGAAGAAATTATAAAAATAATTTAAAATTTCTACAGAGAATTGTACTACTCCGAAGAAGAGCTAGGAAATGAAGACTCAGAAGAAATTATGCATATGTCCTAGACGTAACGAAAGAGGAAGTGAATAAAGTACTTCGAGGGATAAAGAACGCAAAATCGCCAGAAGAAGAAGATGAACTCATAGCAGAGATGTTTAAATGGGAAGGTGAAAAGATGAAAGAGGAACTTGCTAAATTATTCTCGATGTGCCTGAGGAAGAGAGAAATACCCTCAAGTTGGAATAATGCTGTTATAATTTTGTTGCACAAGAAAGGGGACAAAGAAATCGTCGAAAACTACAGACCAATTAGTTTACTGTCAGTTCTATACAAAATATTCACCAAAGTTATTTTGAATCGTATTGAACGAGACTTAGACTTTAACCAGGGAAGGAAACAACCCGGATTTCGTCGTGGATCTAGCACAATGGACCACATACAAACACTGAATGAAGTTATGGAAAGGACTAATGAATATGAACTTCCACTATATTTGGGATTCATAGAGTTCGAAAAAGCTTTCGATTCGGTCTCCTTGTCAGCAGTACTTAAATCATCAATGCATCAAAAGTACATACATCAAGTTACCCCGAAACATTTACTCGACTGCCATACCTGTCATAAGACTACATCAAGAAAGTGGAAAATTTGAAGTTGGAAAAGGGGTAAGGCAAGAAGATTCAATTTCTCCAAAACTGTTTTGTGCGGTCCTGGAGTCAGTGTTCCAAAATTTAAACTGGGATGAAGTTGGAATAAAAATTAATGGCGAATATCTTCATCACCTACAGTTCGCTAATGATATAGTCCTGCTTGCTTCAAGTAGAACTACAAACCAGCATGGAAGAACTGAGTAATGAGAGTTCGAAAATGGGCCTTAAAATGAATTTAAGTAAAACAAAGTAATGTACAATCAATATGCTTCGAAGAAGGAAGTAAAGATTAACGAAGAGACAATAGGCATAGTTGATGAGTATGTTTACCTAGGCCAGCTGAAAACATCGAATGCAAAGTTGACTGATGAAATAAATAGAAGATGTAAAATGGCGTGGAGTTCTTTTGGAAGACTACACTTTATTTTCAAAAGCAAACTTCCAATGTGTCTGAAACATAAAGTTTATAATCGATGTGTCTTACCTGTGGTAATGTACGACTGTGAAACTTGAACATTGAATGCGCAAACGACTCAAAGATTGAGAGTAACACAAAGAGCAATGGAGAGGTGCATGCAAGGAATAACCAGAAGGGACAGGAAGACAAATGAATGGACTCGCGCACAAACAAAGGTAGAGGATGTAATCAAGACTGCGAAGAAGATGAAGTGGAGGATGAGCCGGTCACATAGCTAGACGAACAGATGGGAGGTGCACGACAAATGTACTACAGTGGATTCCTAGAGAAAAGAAACGACGGAGACGACGTCCAAATGTAAGATAGGTAGATGAAATCAAGCGTTTTTCAGGAGCTACATGGATGAGGATAGCAGCAGACCGAGATATGTGGAAAGATAAGATCGAGGGAGGCCTTCATCCAGCGGTGGATGGAAAACGGCTGAATATGATGATGATATATGTAGGAAAACACTTTTCCTCATGAATTATCGAAAAAAATAAGTACTGTTCTCGCCTTACTGATTATAACTTACATTCTACCTTACGAATTTATACTTCCAAATTTAAGTCAGATATTCCTGTATTGGTTAAAGATATCCAGCCTCAGAAATCACATTAAGGGAAATTAAATATAAAAAGTAAATATCTTCGTCTTGCGATTGCAACAGTAATTAGGCTAGTTTTGCTTAATATTTTACTATGCATTTGCTGTTGAATATGAAGAATTAAAAAAAAAATGTTGGAAGGAAGTAATTATGATACATTTTGTACGTGCATCAGTTTTCCTACCAATATTCATGTTAACCGGGAATAATTAATCATATTTGTGTAATGGGTATTTATTACATTGTAATAATTTACAGTAGTTACATAAACAGTCAACACAGAAGATACAAGGTATTATTTACACATAAGTATACTAGTTTCGCAAATATTAAAGTTGAAGGTTGATCTAAAGACGGTATTTTCACCACGTTTCCACTTCTCTAGCAATGCAGCATGGGTTTTTAGTTAACAGTTAACCTGATTTGGCCCGCGTATCCGAAAAGTTTGCCGACTTCTGACCTGAAGTATATCTAGTGTTGAACGGTTTCTGACAGCTAGAAGTCTGTCGAATACTGATATTATCCAAGGAAACACTGACACCGCCCTCTCGTCGATAGAAAGAAAAAAAACATGCCAATTCATCACATCAGTACGAAAATATACCATGAAAATTTAATGCAGGAGTGTTCAGCACATAGACCGAGGGCAAGTTATTATCCAGAGTTTTTATCGGTGGCCCGCCGACCAGTGGCTACTACTGAGCTAATCCAACTAAATTACTGAAATCTTACCTACAAGTTAATAATATCACACTATTTTTTAAATATTATTATTTAATTTTGTTACTCTTCAATAAAATAAGCTACACTATTTTTCTTTCACTCCAAATATTTGAAATATTTATACTATTTTTATAACTACATTTGAGCACATTTTATCGTTTTGTCAGAGTACAACATTTAAGGATAATTTAACCTAGGATTTTTTTTTCTTCTTTTTTAATATAGCAGCTTGTCCCTCTGAATTAAGATCACCAACAATTATTCATAAAACAATAAAACATGCAGGATTTGTTTCCTAATGAAATAAAGTAGAAAAAACGGGGAAAATATGGAGACATTCCAATTTAGAGAGCTTCTCTTTATATATCTCCTCTTTCCGCAGTCCAAACAAAAAAAAAAATTGTGCAGCGAAAATAGGGAAGAAGAAGCGAATCGAACCAATTACGCTCACGGTCCAAGCAACCTTCTGGATCATCGTAATTAGGTTTGCTTTCCGCTCCTCCTCTTCGAGCTTGTCCCCTTCCTTCTCTACCAGGAGGGATAATTGGAGGGATGGGTGTGTTGTTGTAGCTCCAGAACGAAGAAACTGTCTTCTTCTCCCCATTTTTTTTTAAAAAAAAACGCACTAATCTTCACCTTCAAGTCATTAAAGTATCATAACAGGAATGTAATTAAAAATTCCCCCTCAAACCCCTTAATGAAATATTCTCTCCAAAACTCTCTTCTCCCTCCCTCTATGCCCAACGTTTTGCTCGTACCCTACCTCCTTAACCATCTCTTAAGTGACAATTTCCCTCTTGTCAGATTCACGTTAAGTTGATAAGTTTTCGAGAATCACTTCAAAATAGAAAGGGAAAAAGTCCATTCTTATAATTAGGATCTCCTGTTATGATTACCCTATCATTTGTAAATCTCTTCAACTAAAAGCTTAGTACCACAGTGATCGTTCTGGGTTCTTGTAATGATAAACGATTATGTTACTCCTTGTTTATAAGAGTTCAAAGAATACGGTTCGATTCTATAATCCAGCATAACACTTAGATAATTTTAGATATTTAATTTAAATCTGAATACAGACAGGAGTTGAAGGATGGAGAGAAAAACTTATCACTACACTAAGAAGTAGTACCGAGTTTTCAGTTCTAATGTGATGTTCGCACATGAGCACAAAGATAAAACGGTCTCCTATTGTAAATAAACATGCAATTCTGATCAACTGTTTGCTGCCATCACGTATGTTAGCAGAAATGAGACGGAAATATTATCAGGGAATGGAAATTGCGATCTCTAATTGGCAAATAGAAAAAGTTAAAAAAAAAACATGGCGTATATTGGGGGGAGTAACTTTGTTTAAGTTTTCGGGCAAGGTTTCCTTGTAGTTCTTTCTTATCACTGGCAGTATAGCCCAGTCAGTAAGACGGTGGATATTTAGCTAAACTACTTGTGTTCAAATCACGCTTCAGGCTTCTATATTTATTGTATTTTTTATATTTTTTTCCTGAAAACTGCAAGGTGGTTGGTTTATATTAGTCAAATTTCTGGACATTTCCTGGCACCTATAGTTGCCTAGCATTTTCCAGGAATGTGTCTCAAAATTTTGAACACAGTTTCTGGTAAAGTGGGCTTTGAACCACTCCACTCACGAGACCCTGTCGGGAATTGAACCTGTCACCACGCCCAGAGAAAGCGAGCGCGCTAACCTCTCGGTCACCCAGACGTCAACTTGTTCTGATGTTTGAACCTCTTTCATATTTGAGAGACTATATCTCCCGGTCACCGCAGCATTTAGAAGAAGGTTATGAATGAATAAAAATCCCAGACACATTAACGTAGGTACTGTATTGGTATTCGCCTGGTGAAGTTGAGTCTTGTGAATATCTTGTGAATGTTTCAGCCGAATTTAACAAAACTCTATATAATGTTGAGTAGGACACTTCCTAAAATAGCCAACAAAAATCCCTGAAATTTTAGACACAGAGAGTAAATTTGCCGTTGAACTAATCATCATACAATTGTAAAAATTTTATTGTCCATTTTACAACCAATAACAATAAATATACCAAGACTAAGACTTGATTTAGATAGCTATGCACCTTGAAACTATTCTATTACACGAACAGTGTTTTATTGCTATTCGAATAATTGAAGAAAGGAATATCCTGGTAATCGAACAAGGAGATACTCGAACATAGAGGAAGAGTTCTTAAATAAATCGAAAAAGCGAATACCCAAGTAATCGAACAGAGTAAATTGAAATCCAAACAGAACATAATCAAAGAATAAACGAAGTACAATATAAACGGACTTGAAAAATAAATCATCAGTATCCCCAACTGAAAAAAAATAGCTTTATAAAGCTTATTTAACTGATCATTCATTGTTGGAATAATCGAATTAATTGTCGACTCTCCGTGATCCATACAATCATTCGATGAATAATTATTCGAATGATTTTTTTTGTTATCCGGATAATTTTATTCCAATATCATTCGATCTATTTAATTGTTCGGATAGTCGACGTTATTTGTAATCGAATAACAGTACAAACAATAATAAATAATTCGAACATATGAAATCATTCGCGAAATGCTAGTCCGAATTTCAACGTGATCATGAATACACGAACGAAAAAGTCACTCCAGATCCAAATTTCCCAGTAAATCATATCAACTGAAAGGAAAATAATGCTACTACCACTTAAAGCATAGAAATGAGGAATAATAGTAAAACTGCAACATAAATTTAACTCCGAAACCAAGATATAGTAATATTGCTTTTGTTGAATAGAATATACAATTTTGATATAAGCTCTTGTATTGTACGAGAAATCGTATCCAGTACCCCAAAAGATGTCTCTCTCTCTTACATATGGATCTCTGCACGGAATCGTTGTGATGCACAGATGCTGTAACGGTAACAAATGTTACATATCTTACGAGGGAAACATGCTGCATGCCCTTGCCCCGTCTTCATTTTTTTGTAACAAAACACCAAAGGAAAAAGAACCTGACTTCGAAAACTCCTCAAAGAAAAGGTAGAAACATTGTTTAAAAACAGAAGCAAAAGACGCCTGGGCCTAATATTAGAATAGGGAGACTGAAAAATCATTACGAAACTCTTGAGATAAAAAGTTTGGTCGTACTTTTATCCGGTTTTCAGTCCGTTTTGCCTTATTGTATAAGTGTTAATTCCCACTTGGTATTTCTAATGTTGTTAAAGCTCTAATTCATGTCCTTTTAAGGTCACAGTTAATCCAGTTTCGCCCTCTACACGTTGATCAGAAAATCTAATGGTCATTTAAGATGAAAAAGTGAATTCCTCAAACCGAAATACGAAAATAAAAAGTTTCTTAGCATTCATTTCGAAACCAACGTGCTTCAGAGCTCGAGGCACCTAAATATTATGCGGCAACGTATCTCGAGAAATGCAAGACGTGTCAGCATGGTAATTCACTATCAATGTTGTACCCAGCATCTGAACAAAATTCATGGCTAAAGAATGATGCTTAGAAGGAAGTTCTACGCATGTCTATTGCGCAATATTAATTCCTTGAGAACGAAAAAAAAAACCTCTTTTCTTGAAAGGAATTTATTAACCACTAAATACAGTTGACCACCGAATCACACTTAATCGCCGATAAAAAAAAGTTAATTTCTTTAACGTTTTATTAAAAAGATATTTCCACACCTTAAATGACTCAACTTTCTATAACTTCTTTTATACTTTTCCACATTAGATCACTATTTGTTCATATTTGGCGGAAGCGTGAATAGAACTCCGCTACATATTATTCAAACTTCTTCAGTATAGAACTAACAAAATTTTACGAAAAAAAATTGTACTAAAAATTGGTGAAAGAATTATATTACAATATATTTTACACTGTATCACACTGATAGATGGACTTTTGTTTAATGCATTTCAAAAACATTGAAACGACATGCGTACGAGGTTAATATATAAACGTCGCTACTCGCCACGCCCGCTAAACTCGGCGCCAATTGGTACCTTGCTAGTACTAGCACCTAACGGTACAGCCATGGAATACATTTTTACATTACCTCGTATTTAAATATTTTTTTCATTATTATTATTTCTCAGTACAGCACACCCATGAAGATGAAACATGCGGCACAATTGTGAACTATTATCGACAGTTAATAGTTTTTGCCTTTTTTCCACTCACAATAGCAGAAAAAAAAGTGTTTTTGCCACTAGGTTTACTCAGCCAAATTTCTAAATTTTGCAGCGAGCTGAATTTTACGAAATTTGAACATTTTAATTGTTTGCATGGTGCCAGACGATAGTAGTGCCATCACTATTTTGTTTTTTGGAGCGTACTATACATATATCAACGAAGGAAATTTAGTATCCTTTCAAATAAACAGAAATTCGCAAACAATGTACGAAAGATGGAAAGAAGAATGCTTACAAAGGAGAAAGAGAGAGACTAGGAAAAGTTAGGAGAATAGACAGGGAGGATGAAAAATAATGTGAAAAGAGATTTGAAAAGAAAATATACCTCAGCCCAGTCAATCACAGCCTCACCGATGTGAAAATCTTCCTTTGAACACGTAGAAATCTATACTTTTTTTTTATCTTTCTTTTCAATATATATATATAATATGAAGAGAAGCTATATATAGATCAGCTCGTCAAATTGCGGAACGAAAATCTGCCCAATTCCACCCGGAGCTCCTGTTTCTAAGCCAACGAACCGGAAGTGACGAATTACGAATGAAGACGAGGAAATGCTAGCGTTAACCAATTCATCTATTTCGATCAGGATTTCCATCTCTTGTTCTCTTTTTTTTTTTTTTTTTTTTTAGAAAAAAAATTGAAGAATCCGAAAAAAGCACAACGCTGCTATTTTTTATGTCTTTCATTTAACATAATTTCATTTTTGCAATGTCATCATATATATTTTTTCCCTTTTCTAGCTCTTTAATCTTGGACAAAACTACTCCTCTATTGACAGAGACTGTGCGAATTTCTGAAAGACTGCTTATAGTAGGAGGGGCAGAACATACGAGATATATATATGAATATTCGTATCCATTTGCTTCCCACGTACGTTGGTCTGTCTCCATGGTGATATATCACCACGTAATCCTCAATATGAGTGTCTGGAAATCTCTTCTTTCTTCTGGTAACCAACATACACAGAAAAGGACCAAGTGTATTGGTCGGATGTTGTGTTTATTTTACTTTTATTGAGAATCAAGCATATATAGCATTATTTTCCCCGATGTGTTTTTTTTTTTTTACATTTTCGAACACTTGGGTGCTAGATACAGTGTGTTCAGTGAGTGCTAATCGACTCTTTTTTTTTAATGGTTGGAATATTATTCAGTTGCGCATTGTTCCGGAGTAAATACAAATAACCTTGTGATTTCACGATATAAAGACTTACAGTATCGGTACTTGTATGGCATTTTTCACGTGAACAAATAATAAAGCAAGCCTCCGTACCATACTAAGGCAGAAAAAGAGAAATTACGCAGAGCAAGAACGCACGAGCCCTGACAAAATTAAAAGATGCTCAGAAAATTTTGATCACTTACACTTGACGGGAGATTTCACGACTTGCGAACAAAACTTCGATACCGTGTCGCACTACAATTGTATAAGTGGTAACAGTGCTTTTAAAATCAACCAACATTCACACCAAAGCAGGAATTCGAACTTGAAACTTCTTGGACGCTCTACCTGCTCTTGGATGCGTCAGGCCTAACGACCAACAAACTGGGATAGAGACGTCAATCGTTGTGCTGACAACCCAGTAACTATAGCTGACATTTTCGTCAAACGGTGGACTTAAGTTTGTTTTCAAGTCATCCGGTGTGCATCTTGCAACACTTTTCGTGTAAATACAATCAACATTCTCGTGTAAAGACAAAAGAACGCAAATAAGAGAGTATACGGACAGACGGGCATGGGGGTGGGTGGGGGGTGAATGAGATAATACAGTTTATCTAACACACTAAACAAATCCAGGTTATTTAACACACTATATCACGTCTTATTTTTTTACCTAAACAGAACAAGGTATATATTCCAACAATATGCTAGGATTATTTGTCAAGGAACATGCTTGGACTATTTCAGAAATTGCCTGGTCTGGACACGATATACGCCAATGTATACCTTGGGAATATTTACCAATGATACTTAAGCTTTCAGAAGTTCTACATATTTTTAACTCTTAAACCGTTAAAATGCCAAATTATCGCGTAGCCTTTTTATGCTCATGGATATTTTCAATTCGTTTATTTATTTAACAGATATATTACAATTTCGGCAATTTTACACTGGACATATTAACAACAATAACAAGAATTTTGAAGGAATAGACTCTGACTTTATTCAAGGTACCTTCCGAGCATTTGCCTAGTGTGACTGAGAAAAAGCAGGGAAAACCTCAACCAGCATAAACGGGACCAGGAATCGAATCCAGGTCTTTCCGATTACAAGGCGGGCACCCTACCGACTGCTTTAACTGGTCAGTAATTCGGTCATAATTCTCTGGAAATATATTATGAATATTCCTTGATGATAGCAAGCATTATATTTCTGGGGAATAATTCCAGCATATTTCCAATGTTGCAATCTGACTCACGATATAACTAACACTTCAACAAAAGGTCTTGGGGCACTGCCTGACTTTCGCACATCCTATGACTTTTGGCACGTGAATGTAATTTCTTCTTCTTCTTTTATCAAATTTAATATTTGTTCCTTACTTTACGTTTCTGTTACGTCTTGTAGAAGCTTATCTCTAGAAAAGTACACGAAGGGACAAAAGACGTTGAAAATGTAGAAAGGAATACAACAGACAGCATTTGACCTCGAGATGGCCGACAGGTTAATGTTAATCTGTTCGTTTTGTGTGCGTGTAGTCAAGGGTTCAATTTCCGCCTTGGCCTACTGAACGGAGTGGTTCGAAACCCACTTCACTAAAAACTGTAGGTCCTTTCCTTAGAAGCTAATTAGTTAGTTTAGGACGATAATAACATTTCAAGGACGATAATAACATTTCAATCAACAAATAACAGCGAACAATAACTGAAAGTTTTCCCTGTGTTTTGAAAATAACTGTACGTACGACATAGATATTTTCCCTCTGCTCTGCCTCAAAAGTTTTTCTCCCACGCTGGTACTAGTATGTCCGGTTGAAAAATACAATTTCTTCCGATCCTATACATTAAAACATGTAAAATATTACGTAATTCACTTTGCAAGCAATTGAAAATAATAATTCGAGGGCAGTTTAAAGGAACTGAAAAAAAAAAACTTGTCAGTACTTACATTGTCGGGTTCGGAATTCGAATCTTGCATCGACTCTACACTACTGCTGTGATCAGGAGCTCTGCCTCCGTTGAGAAGAGCACCAAAACCTTTTGCAGACTGTGGAGTTTGGGGTAAACTCTGTAACGAAAGAAACAAAGAAAAACATATATGAATATAGTGCACTTATTCTCACGTAAAGTACTCAGATCATAATTTAATTATAAATCACACACTGAACAATAATTAATGTTTATTCACATTGTACATGTAATGTAATAACAAAGGAAAGTAACGTACTTGTGAAAAAGATAAATGAAAATGCTGATCCGAACGCAAATCGAACCCCGGTTCCCGCTCAGTGATCCAACGCTCTACCTTCGACGCTAGCGGGGCAACTGCCAGCAAACGTTCTCAAAAAGCTCTTTATCGTGCCGTCAGGTAATTCACAACATTATTCATAGATGGCGATTTTTTCATCAGTTCCAAATCCGGGGATGGTTTCTCTAATAGATGCTCTGGATGGTTCCCTTCCCGAAAATTCTGCCCATTGACGGATGTCGTTCTTTAAGACAGAGTTAGGCCTTAACTGTTCAACCAGTTTGCTCAAATGGATCTCGGACTACGGAGACGCTCTGACGAATTGACGATGGATCAACTTTAGCTCACGCCGCCAATTCTGATGGATAACCTCCGTGATTACACTGAGTCACTCCAGGGAAAGTAATTTGGAATCTGGGACGTATTTAGGATGTAATCATACATAAATTATTCAGAGTTTTAGGCAGAATTAGTATAATTTTATATATTCAATATAAACTTCGTGCCCAGATGACCTCCCCCCCCCCGGGAAGCCCGTGGACCCCTCCTAAAACCAACTTCTGGCTGGATGCGTTCCTGTCTGGAAGTAAGGCAAAGTTTGGTACCTTTTGTTTTCTTCTCCAACGGTCAAACCTAGTACTTTACCGAAAAACTTGACACGCAAAGTTCTCTAAATAATAATGTGTCCATGACTCCGTGGTCTAGTGGTTATGGCATTCAAGCTTTGGACTGACATTCAGGAGCCACGGATGTACAAACCTTGCTGGTGCCTATACTTGCTGGTGCCTATAATAATAATAATAATAATAATAATAATAATAATAATAATAGGGCTAAGTGCTTTCACACAGAGAACTAATGTCGTCAGTCCTTCGGCAAACTGTTTAACTTAACTTTAAACAACGTATTTTTTGGAAATCCTTATCTAATCGGACTAGCAAAAGTACCCGCTCGTTGGTGCGGGATGAGTAAAATACGTTGGCAACACTAATAGTCGTACTGCTACAAATACTACTACTTCAACCATAACTAATAATACTACTACAACTAATAATATTACTGCTACTAATACAACTAACACTACAACAACTACTACTGTTGCTACTAATACTACTGCAAATGCAACTACACTGTTTTTAAACAGTAAATCTAAATATTTTTTTTTTATTTCCAACAATTTAAATTAAAAATATAAGCTATTTATTTATTTCTGATTGTTGTTTTAACATAAAATGGAACCAATGTATTTATTTCACGTTTATAAGCAATGGAAGTCAATGGACAATTAGATGGTTGATTATCTCTGAAGATAATAACTTTAGAATCAAAGTGATATGGTAACTTCCCAGTTCGGTCCAGTCAGTGTCTGATCATGTGCGAAAAAATCATTCCAATCGGTCAAGTACTTCTTGCGGGATGCTCACGCAAACATACTCTCTTCCAATTTTATATATAGAGACGAATAATAAGGCTCTCGTGCCATCATAACTCAGAGTAGTTGAGTAACAAATACAAAACCCAAAACTTAATCACTTGTATGCTTTCTACATCTTGGGAAGTGTTATCTCTCTTGTACTTGTTTAATTCTGAGAAGCTGTCCAACTTGAAAATCTTCACATATTGTTATTACTCACAAGTAGATTGCATAAGAAAAAGAAGATGGAGGTATACAAAGCTTGCTTTAGACTCTGACATTCATTGTTCCAAGTTTAAGACTTTGGGGAGAAGCTTGGGTAAGAGAGGAGAATAGTAGCTTCTGTTTTGTCTTGGCGACAGAATTGGGGAAAATAATTGCCTGCATTTCACTATCATTATGTGAACTTTCGTGGGGATAAAGTTTTCACTCCTGAATAGCTTTCTTTCTTTAGGAAAAAGAAAAAGAAAGAAAACGAACCGCGAAGCAACGCATGAGGTAAACCATTGTTACCAGGGACGGCAGTGCTCCAAGAAAAGAAAAAAAAAGCCTCAACCAAGATCCGATCTCATTCCCTTCTGCCTTTCTGTCGGTTGATCTGCAGAAAACGAATAGAGAAAAAAGCAGCAAAAAAAATGGTCTTTCCAAAATCTATGGAACTTTTGGGAGATTGGAGAGAAATAATGTTCGTTGGAATAATAGACGAGGGAAAAGTTTCTCAAGTTTCTCTCTCTCTCTCTCTCTGTCTTTCTGCATTAGGAGGAGAGAAAAAAAAGAGAACCATTTTGCGTAAGAAGTGGAACAAGGTTGAATATCTGTTCCTGCGCCGTAAAGAAGGAAATCGCTTTAGATGAAGATGGAACATTTTTACGCAAAAGGGAAATTCGGTGAGATTTTCTTACTCAAAGGGAAATTTAGTGAGATTATTTTGCAAACACCTGGACACAAATCAACTATACCATATTTGTTTTTGTTTTTTAAGTACAAATAAGGTATGAAGAAATGACAGTGTTTGTTATAAATCAATCACGAGAGATTTAGTTTTGAATTGAATTTGAATTTATGGCCTTTAAATTAAAACAATTTTCCGTTCAGGCCAAGATAGGAAGATGACGGACAAGGTAGCGGACAGAACTTTACATAAGATGCCATTCCGGTATTTGCATGGTCAAACTGTGGGGAAACCCAGGAAAACCTTAGTCAGGAATCAGGATGGTCAGCCGCAGGATTCGAACCCGCGTGCCTATCCATTGCCGATCAGAAGACCGCGACGTTACCACCTGGACCACTAGAGGTTGAATAGAGATTTAATCTATTATACTGTCAGACTCATAGAAGATGGACGACGGGAAATCGTTGTATGTTCCAAAAAAATCGGAATCCACTTTAAATTGTGTGTCACGTTTATGATCCGAGGGTCCTTGGGTTCACCTCTATCAAGATATGCTCGGATCCCAGACAATTAATCGATTATCATCACCATATACAAGATATAAAAATTCTAATAATAAATCATCATACTGATGATGGTCAGTTGCAATCATATACAAAAAAGACTGCATACACAAAAAAGCTTTGAAGAAAGGAACCAAATGCATTTCCTATATTGCGGTCCATGATACAAAAGAAAACAATTGCTTTGCTTAGTTCCAGACAGAATCAAGGTATTACGCTTAACCATTCTGTAGGCTAGCTTGCGTATGTATTTATATCCAGTTTAAAGAAGCTCTGTATAATCAGCACAAAAGTAGTGATAAAACTATACCGAAGCTGCGTACAACACCCACTGGATAAAATCAGAGAGAAACTTCTTGCTGAAGTAGAAGGAAATTTGTAACTGGGAGGCACGAAAAAGGGGAAACCACAGAAGAAAAAGATGTCGGTACACCAACAAAGACACGGTTGTCTTTCCTGTCTGAGCCAACAGAGGTGTTAGGGAAGGGAGGGAACCTACAGGTTTTCAACTTACAAAACAAAGGTAATATAAAAGGCTGGTTTTGGTTCAAAGAAAATAGTTCCGCCTACAAAAGCCAATGAAATATAGTAGAAAAAAAAAATTCTCTCTTGCGTGAAGTAAAGAAGAGCCGGATGTTAAAACTACAGCCGGCCGGATTCGAATCCAAGAATACCCGGATCTCACGGATCTGAATATCCGAAGTCCGAATTCGAATACCTAAAATCTGGATACACAGATCTGTAGATTCGAGATTTGGTTCTGGAACACGGTTTTATGTATTCGGATCCAGGTTTAGGTTACTCGAAGCCAAAAATATTAGATTCTCAGAGGATCTGGATAACTGAAATCTGGGCTCGAATACCTGAGCGCGGTTCCGGATCCAAATATTAGGAACTTGGTGACCTGGTTCTGGATCTGAATATTCGGATCCGCTTGTTTATCTCCAGTTTAAACTTCCTTAGATTCACGATATGCAAATGGCTAGAAATTAATCCAAATCACTTATGTTAATACAAACAGCATACTGAACTGTGCACAATGGTTATGTTGTCATTCTAATGAATATCCTACAATCGGCAGCAATAAAAGTGTATTATGTCTTTCGATGTTGCCATAGCGTTCGCATTCGGAAGACCAACTGGGTTAGAACTTAAGAACACCATTGGTAGGCCGTCCTGACTGAAATGTTTCCAGGATTTTTCCTCAGTCACGCCCAGCTAATGACGGGGTGATGGTTTCAAACTAGTCTCTGGCTGTCTTTCTTACCATAGGCCTATCTACCTTATTCCACCTCAGCCAACGATGTCTAAAAGCCGTACAAAAATCAATTCTACGACATGGAAGGTCTACAGCAGGCATATTAACATAAGTACAGAGCTTAAATTCCATTATTTCTGGGGAGGTGGGAATGGGATACTGATTCCCTTGTATTGAATTTAAGACGAATACAGCGCCTCAGAAATAATGTTATAACTAGGGTTCGGATTGTTATGCAATTTGCGTACATAATAATAACCACTGGCGTTACACACAGAAAGGTCCTTCCTGAGCCTGCCCTAATGCCATCTGTCCACGGTTGGTAGAACCGCGTTCACCTGAGTGACAGCCGTGAGGATAGCATTGCGCATCACCTTGACCACGAACCGGCGTATCAGGGGCTTTCTAGACCAAGTGGTCGTCACGTCTTTATTCACGTGACTCCCCAGTTTGCTTCACGATGCTGGGTGGACGCCGAAAAGTGGGATGCTCCAGCCGGGAACTGAACACGGGACCTCGCGGAAATGAGTCCAACGCTCTAATCACTAGACTGTGAACTAGCGGGTGTGGTCTGTGAACGAAGATCTGTGATTGGTTACAAAACTGTTTAGTTTTGGAAGGTAAACGCATTCTGGGACGTGATTGGTAGATGACGTAAAAAGGATCTCTTGGCCCTGTGGTTGGTCCTTTTTATGAACTGTTAGTGTTGATTTGTGTTTCGTCTGAGAAGATGTTGTTAGAACATTGAAACTGTAACGCTTTCGGAGTCTTTTTACAATAAAGTAAAGTGTATACTGTTTTAATTAAATTATAACATTGTTCGGTTCGGTGCTTTTATTTTCTTACACACGTAGGTTTTAGAACCTAAGTTAACTGACGTAACATCCGGAATTTGTTTTGTCGACGAGACGCTCGTCTCATGAAAACTTACATAACACAGTGACTACAATCTAACTTGACGTTATATTTAACCTGTCCGCTCAGAAAAGCATGAACAGACGAAAAAGAGGAAAAAAAGAAGCTATATTAACAAAAATTCTGAACGCTAAAGTGGATCTTAACGATAACACAACACCGTTACGAAAACCTCATTATTGGGTTGTTTACATTGCAGCCGTTGGTAATGAAATACGCTAAGAGAGAGAGAGAGAGAGAATGGCTGGCAAATGCCTTCAATGTGTTGCTGATGATGGAGTGGGAGACAAAAAAAGGTAGCAGGGATAGGAAGGGGTTGATTATAACTCAAAATCACTTGCAGAGGGTTCATCTGAAGAGAAAGCGAGTTGTGGCATTAATAACAATAATCTCTCTGCTCTGCTCTAACAACAGGTTGTTTTTGAATGTGAGAAAGGAAAAAAAAACTTGCTGATTACATACAAAATATTTTCCATGCCTTGTTAAACACCACATCAGCAAACATTTAATAATGTTCTAGAAGCACCGGCAACTGCATACAGTAAAATCTCGATTAACTAGAAGTTCGTTAGAGCCTTTTAATTGCTACTCCAACAGCATTTTCATTATACAAAATGTTCATTAATTTAGTTAAGAAAAAAATGCAAATATAATTACAGTATTTTGTCGTGGTATTATATTATTTTTTTATTATTAAAAAGAATGAGAGAAAGATGTTTTGGCGATTATACATGTTTGGGAAATAAGTTATTAGTAAATGGTAGCCGAAAATAGCACTCTTATATGGAAATAAATATGTATATTTGTTGTATACGTTATATACGCATTATGTACTCCTTGCCATTTTCTTAGTTGTGATTTTCTAGTCTCCTCCGTGTCTGCATTTCGAAGAATTCCAACTTTCTTTGATTTCTCTTGCGTTGCGTCCAGGTTTTTGCTAAATAAAACAGATTTTTTTATTTAAAAAATCTTTTCTTCAAAGCGTATCGTTCTTCCTCCAACACTGATTACAAAGTCAGCAATCCGTTAAGCAGATAAATGACCGTTTCTTTAATATATATATATATATATATATATATATATATATATATATATATATATATATATATATA
>JAGDQP010002464.1:43262-54394 GCA_022664845.1 Lepisma saccharinum
GGGAGAGGCCTCATCCACTAGTGGATTGAATATGGTTGTGATTTATATATATGTATCTATAAAATCGTCCAAAACAAGAAAGCCTTAGGTCACCATATGTTTTCTTGACATGTGGAAAGAATATTTGTGGTTTCGACCCAAACGTTGCAACTTCTTTACTATTCTTCCCTTTCTTTCCGTTTTCTTCTTCCTTCCTTTTTCTCTTTGGAAACACATATGACTACCTTTCGCTTCTGCCATCTGCTTCGAGAAAGTGGCAAAGCAGAAAAAATTTCTTGTCGGAATCTTTCCTGTGATGGTGTCAATGTTTGGCTAACCACAACTGATAGGGAGTCCGGTTGCTTTACCGAAGGCTTTCATGATCTGCTTAGGACAATACATGCCGATAATACTTCTCAGAGCCCTATTGCAACATAATCATTAGAAGAAACCTAAACGTAGTTGCTTGTTTACAAGAGTATTAATTATGCAAATCTTTTGATATATGCATGTAACATAAAAAGTTTTTGGTACACTGTCTCTATCTGTATACGGTATATTTTCACAGTATGAGGCGAGCCTTGGAGCCCGGAGCATGAGAGTGCAAAGCGTAGTGTTCTAATATTAAAACACATATACTAGTGGGGTCACGGTGGTTCAATTGGTAGCGATTCATCTCTTGCGCCAGGAGTCGTCGGATCGATCCCTGCTCATGCCATCTGGGCTTTGTGGTGGAGAAACACCGTGTGCGTTGATTTTCTCGTGGTTGTCCCGTTTCCTCCCACTTTCTTCATTTCACCAATTCATCTCATCATCCATCCGGCCAGAGCCAAAGTTGTCTAAATGCCTTAAAATTAAATTCAAATTCAAAAACAATCTACTAGTAAACCCAAACATATCTTTGCCCTCGAATAGAAGCAGGTTATTTCCCGGAATTTTGAGCTAAAGATAACTGAATTTTGCGGACGGTAATTATGATCAAAAATAGATATCTTCCTTGAATAATACTGCAATTAGAAATTAATGTTTTCTATATACGAGATGAGAGCATATTTCGGTAAGAATTCATAGTTTTTCAGTTTATAGAAAAAATGTCTTCGAAGTTGTATTATCTCTAGGAACTTAAATTCTTCCTATAATTCAAAATATTTCTTCAGATCTTTGGAGGTTTATTAGTATTTTAATACAAAATATTCCAAATAACTTCAGTCCGTATGTCTTTAGTTAATTCTTTATGTTCGTCAGGGTGAAGATATAGGAAGTATAGCAATGTGGCAGTGAATGCATTTATAAATAATTCCATCATTTGCCTCGTAAGTCAGACAGAAGCACTGGGCAGTTATATGGGGCAAGAGTAGCATGCTATTAATACGAATATATGTTGTAAGGGGAAATATAACTAGAATTGTCTTGGGCCTATGAAAGGAGACAAAATATGTCATTAATGATGGCACCATTTACTGCGTGCTTTTGTTTGGGAGCAATATGATTCTTGGTTGTCGAATGAGGACACAAAGCATTAGAGAAACGTTCGAAATGAACCCATCACGTAAATTCAGATATTACAGAGGGCGTCCAGTCTCAGTTGTCTATATTCAACACTCCAACAGGGGGCGCGCGGGAATTTTACCCCCCTGAAATCAACCCCCCAAGAGGATTCTACGTAATTTTGACGTCACTATTAAGGGGGATAAAATTCCGGCCTCCAACATTTTTCGGTTGTTAGTTTATAAAAGAATTACTCGTTTGATACATTCTCAATCAATCATGTGGTTAATAAATCATATTTTAATAAACTGTAGTAATTATTATTACTCTATAACACTTATAGGAATTTTATCCCCGTAAAATTTACCCCCTCAGTCTTTCGACTTGTAGCATGAATTTATATGGCGTGACACGGCACTCAGTGTGCACAATAATTATATATATATATTGTTATATTTGAAATATATTGTTATTCTTATATTCCAACCATTCTTCTGGTGAGTAATTTTTGTTTGTATTTTGCATTATTCTTATAAATCTACGTTCTTCAGTGACACAAAACAGATATGTTTAAAATAAGTACATCATTTCCTGTAAGAGGTAAGTACGGGTTATTATTATTATCATTATTAATAATTATTATTAAGCCCGGTCTTAAAAAACAATTAACTAAAAATGACGCTTAATTAACAAGAATCTGCAAATGAAAAATCGTGTTCGGGAAGTAAATTTATTGGTATAACAAAGATGGAACAGTCATTTCAGTCCAGCTTACTTCAACTCTGTCCTATACAGAATTATGTCCTATTTTCCCCCAGGAACTGCCATTGCTTTACAAGAAGGATGAAGTTATAAGTGCTTTCCTCGCAGTTTTTCTCTCGACCTTCCTAAAGTGAAGACGATTCTTGTCACTGTTCCATGATAGCAAGTAAAAAACGAGTCTTTGCCACAATTTTGACAATGTACCACATCGACTATCACTTAGAGACACTTGAGATTAGTTAAGCAAGCCTTGATGAAAATGTTTTTTTGCGATTCGATACCGTTACATTACACCATTACTATGCTATGACATTTCTGCACAAATTTTGTAGTAAGAACTTTTAAGTAAGGAACGATTCAACTGAGAGAACAAATCTTTACATGGAATGCCATCATAATGTTTACAATAGCAACGTTGATAATGCAGATGTTTGCACACACAATTACATGACGATGCTACACATGCATCTGGGAAGTTAATCTTTTGATAGTTCTGTTACGTTGAGCAGGATAATTCTAAACAATTATCCTCACTACGTCACACAACTAAGGATGTCACCTACTCGTTCAATTAAAATTATATCTTCTGGACTACAGGTCGTAAGGCTTAAGCTCAGCTCAACTTCACGTGCTTTTGTTTCCAGGAAAAGGTTTGGAAATGAATTTGATCTACTAATGCTATCTTTCCACCATTCTTCTAATGGAACTGAAGAGAAAATAGATATTGGAGGTAAATTTCAGTCAGGTGGTTAGTATAAACTAGATTTCTGTCCTCTCATGTTTCCCCACAATTTTTCTCATATTATTAATTCATTTTAACGTAGAGAGGAAGAAATACTTTAAAACAAATACCTGTTAAAGATTTCAATTATTATTATTTTAAGGTATCAATAACGCCCTTCGTCCACTGCCGCGATTGAAACCAATCGTAAGATGAAATATTAAGATTAAGGCAATTTTCTACTTCGAGTGCAAAGTTTACAGTTACATACTAGTATCTTTTTCTCCTCTTGATCAACGTTGCGACGCATCTTGTGATGTGGGTCTGCATGTAGAATGATCGCCGAGTAGGTACTAGAATGGCTTGGTCTCGAAGAAGCCTGGCACGTAAGTTACAGAGAATCAAATTTTTTTCATGCTTGCTTTCATTTGGGTCAATGAATGGATTTTTTTTTTAATACAAATTTGTCTATACAAGCAAATCATACGCGAGTGGACGAAACAAATAAGAATTAAATAGTTTTATTTTCAATCTTCTTAGTACAATATAGTCAACAAATAATACAGAACACTGACATATGAGTAAAATATACGTATAATCACTCTGGCACTTTTGCAGGAAATGAGGGGGAAAAAAACGAAAAAGAGAAAAAAGAAAAAGACTTCTTACCTTGAGATCAATTTCTTCTAAGATATCACGGTTAAAAGAATGAGTGTTCTTCTTACCCTGATTATACGTTGGTATTGAAGCTTAAGTTATGGAGAATTCGGGAATACCAGTAGCTTATTTCCTAAATTATTTTTTTGGATACAGCTAGTTTTGGAACTGAGTTATTCATATTAGTCATTTTAAAGGAAATATCTTTTTTTCATCTTGAATAACTAATTCAATATACGAGTACGTTGCACCATTACTGTTAAATTTCCTGCAACAGAAACCAGCCTGGCGTTCTCACTAGTTATAAATTGTAGGTTTTACGGCTATAGCAGTGATATATAATGCATAACATAACCATATTTTTTCTTCTTTAACCAATTAGTAGTTATTGCCAGCAGTTAATGTAACATATAATCAATATTTTTTTTATTATTATTATTTTGTCTCTTTATCATCAAGCTGTTAGGATATACACGACATAATTTCAAAGTAAGTTACATGTTCATTACATTTCGTTTCGTAACTTCGCTTCGGTAATTCTTTGAAGAATATTCTCCTTATGGTTTGGTCTGCTTTGTATCTTGTCATCGTTATAAGCCAAGGTCTTCGCTTTTTTTTTCTTCTTTTAACTTACCACATATAGTTACTAGGCAGCCAGTCTCCTGGTTCTTGTACTGCTGTCCTTCCTGAAAAACTCTTCCTTTCCAACATATATTTTCTTTTTGTAGTAGTAGCAGTGGTGCCAACTGTACCAGGTTATGACAAGATCTGGTCAGTTCAAATATTTAAAATGTCTAGTCCCTTTTTCTAGTTTCTATTTTCAAGACGATTTTGCATTACATGAATTTTATGTTTAGGAAATAAGAAACACAAAATGTACGCTTACTTAAACATTGATTCGTATGACTGCAGTCCAAGTGAAGTGAGATCCTTCTTCGCAACGACTCTTAGCTAATATTTTAAATACAAATGCACATCTTCAATTGTTTTATTCTGGGTAGCCCATTACAAGAGCCTTGGTGTCATGTTTACTGAAAAGAAACTCATTTTTACACCATACATTGAACATGAAACTTCTAAAACACACAACTCCTGACCCTTCTGCGCAAACTTATAGACGTTAAAGATTTCACTGGTCTTCGAATGTAAAAGCTATGAATCTCTTAGATGATACGGTCTTTAATGTTTAAATGTTCTATCCTAAATTACATGACTCACTTTGTACAAATTCGATTGTTTTACGTTACAGAAGTTTGTTTCTCTCCAGTGTCACATTGCTTTCCATACCTTAGCGCTGTCTATACTTTATTAAATTTTTAATGATTTTTTTTTTAAAAGTAAATTTGAACAGTTTGAAAAGCATCAAGAAAAAAATTTGCTAACAACATAATTTCTACATCCAAAGTTCGAGACCGAGGTATTTTTTATTTTTATTAAATATTGTTTTCTGTTAAATAAATTATTGTATTTTTTGTATTGATGAGTCACTTTGTTACAAGATCGGTGTAGAATATAGCTTGATAAAGCCGTTAATGAATAAATAACTTAAACCTGCACCAGAGATCGAACTCGTGACTGTTTGGAGCAGAAGCGAGAGCTAACCCACTTCGCAAAGCTCGAGTTTTCTACCAAATTTATAAACATTGACCTTTTCAGTGCTTTTGTATGGTATTTATTAACTTGCGTACTTATTACTCAATATTGTTACATCGGGTCTTTGTCTTGAAAAGCAATTTAATTACACCTTTCTTCGTTAAGATAAGATAAAATGAATTATATGGGCGGTAACAGCTCTATGGCTTACGCCCTTTCCGACCATTCTTCGTGTTTAATAAGAATATCGAATACTGAACTTGCAGAATGATATTATGAGATTGCTTGACTTGAAAACCCCCAAACGCAAGAAGTAAAGCGTACCAACTTCGTATTTGGTCACAATACAATGTAGGGTATTCTCTTCTTCCTTTTAAAGAGTGCCGAGATAAAAATGATCGTTGCCAACATAATTTCTACGCTCAAAGACCAAAAGACAATTCTGTTTAGCGCTTTTAACTGTAATATTCTTATAATTCTCGTCCGTCGCACCTTGCTTACCCCTCAGAAAACAAAATTTTTGACTCAGTCCCTGTGGTTTAGTTGCTATGGTCGCTGACTTCGTTAACAGTGTTGGGGAGGCATGCAGATTCGATTCATGATGCCGTCTATATTAACTGTTTGTTTTTCAGGGCTCTCCTCAGTTTCCCAAGGCGAATGCCGGGATAGTACATCAACTAAGGTCCTAGCCCCAGAAAGATGCTCATCTGGAGATACCATCCCTCAAACACATGAAGAGATTAACCCATAGCTCTCTGTCCAGCCCCTTAAAAAAATAACTTTTTCAAATAAATCAGTTGTACAGGACAACAGACGAAACTGGATTTCAGCACATGCGTTATCTTGCACGTGTAAGCTTGGAACAATCCAGCCACTTCAAGACAATTTTCGAGTCAATTTGTTGTTATGGTTGGTGTTTCAGTTGGCAACATTGAGTAGTAGTAGAAGTGAGAAATAGATTAAAGGAAAGAGACAGAGACAGAGAAAAAGAAACAGAATCAAAATAAGAGTTAAAAAAAGTAAAAAATAAAATAAAAAACAGAAACGAGAGACAAAAAGAAAGAAAGGAAGCAAAAGAAAGAATTGACAGTTTTCGCTTCTTTTTATGTTCTCTTTTAGCAGTTTCCATGACAACTTCCATGCCTAGAGAGACGACCGATCACGTGTTGGTAACTTCTGAAAATTGTCTTCACAAGGTTTCTCTCCTCTTTCCTAAAAAAATTCATCTCTCTCTCTCTCTCTCTCCTTGTACCTTAGAAGACTAGAGGAAAAACTTCCGAAATAGAAACGGCTTTTTGATAGTTTCATAGTCTGTGGTGTAAATAGGTGCTCTACTGAACAATAATACAACCACTTACATATACAGCACTATTCATAAGAATATAACAGTGTCTGACATGGCTACATGTCAGCCAAATGTTGGAGCAAACACACACATGGAAACAAAAGTTTATGGTATTGATTAGAATACCTAAGACTGGCATAGTTGTACCAACGTCATTAGCAAGATATAAAGAAAAACCGTTCAAAAGAACTTACAAATCAAACTAAATTTAAAAAGTATATTAAATTGTAGTCGACCAGGACATAGTTTGTAGGTACCATCCCGGCATTTGCCTGCTGTGACTGCCGAAAACTCCTGGAAAAACTGACAGGATGCTCGGCCGCTGGAATCGTTCTAACAACCTTCCGATTTCTAAGCGAACGCTCTACCAACTAAGATGATTAGTCCAGTGTGACGGAGGGAAAACAGTGGATAAACATCAGCCAGGATAACTGGCCGCTGGGTTCGAGCCCAGGACCTTCCGAATCCGAACGCTCTGCCAACTAAACAACAGTCGCCCGGTATCATCAAGGCAAATACAAGTGAGGTATTAAATGTACATTCAGATTCACAGAAAACGGTAAACATGGATGCAGATTTTAAGTCCGACAAATTGCACAATTTGGCAACAACGCATCAGCATTCTGTATAGATTTAAAGCTAACGTTCAATACGTTCTGCTTATAACATACAATAGTTCAGCGTTGCCAGATTGCGCGAATTACGAATTCGCAAAAAAAAAAATCAATTGACTTTTTTTCCCCTATAAATCTGAGTAAATGTTGAATAATCTCGTTGGCTATACTCGTATTACTGTAAGTATTCATGTTAATGCAAAGCCATGGTTGAAAGTTTGCATTTTGCTTTAATGTGAGTCGTGAGGAGATTAGAAAAAAAGAAAAAGAAGAAGAAACCTTTCCCTACTCCCTCTTCCTACTAAAGAAGACATTAATTATAATAAACGTCACATTAAAAAGGCTGAAAAGACGCAAAGAACGCTATTGAAACTACTAATCCTAACTGTTTGGTCTGTCCAAACAATGATAAGCCTAATCTTTTCCGCGAAGTACGAAAAACTTTTATAAAATAGGAAAGAGAAAGACAGAAAAGATTACGAGGAGAGAAAAAACGAAAATAGATAAAAGTGAATGAAAAATAAGTACTAAAAAAGTGAAATTGTTCACTGCATATAGCTTTCTTTGTTTCAACTTGTTAGTGTACGGTATATTACCAGGAAAGAAGTTATGGTGGTTTTCAGGTAACTTCATGCTAATTGCGAGAAGCTGTAAGAAAGCAGCTTCACGATTGGTTGATCAGTCTTTCCTGGGCTAATAATATTTCATTTTCCACGACGGCTGTGGATTTTCCCGCGAGATTCGATCAGTACTTCCAACACAACAAAAAAGCGCGCATGCAATGAACTAATGTGTTGCTAGCAGACGACATTTACCATGACAGGTAGTACGATTGTATCAGCTTATCATGTCATTATTAAAAAGTTGTCTGAAAAGTTCTTTAGTGGTAATAAGGAGAATATAGAGCCATGTCTTCCGTTCTGCCCGCCTTCCAACAAGAAGGAAGAGACGCTGCATTGGATACGTAACCAAACGTCATACACACTGTTGCCAAATGTTATATCCTCACTGGGCTGCGTTGTAGTTAAGTCGTACGAGAAAGCTGTTTTCGCTCCTGAAGAGCGTCAAAGAAAGTTGTGAAACAGAGTAGGGAGGAAAGTTGCCAACATCGTATCTGTCCTTCTGCTTTCTGCACAAACCAAGCCTAGTTTCTTTCCTCTTGCGTCTTCACCCGGATCTATTTTCATTGTATTTACTTTACTCACTATTAAAAACAATAGTACTGTTTCAAAGGTTGGAGCAGTATATTTACGAGTATTTTTGTAATATTTACTCGAGGAAACTTTCTTATTTTACTGAATCCGTCCTTCTGGTTCAGTGCTTATCGTCGCAGACTTTGAATGGGCATTCGAGTTATCTGGGAGTCATCCAGACTAATTCAATTGAATTTTATTAATGGCCTTTAGGCATTTAAGGTTCAGGACGGGATAGGGGATGGAAAAGGATTCGAGAAGGTGTCGGCCAGGGCATATATTTAAGGTGCCATCTGGTTTCATTTGTCTAGTGTGACTGAGGAAAAACCCTGGAAAAACATTAGGATGGTCGGCCGCTGGGATCGAACCCACGACCTCCCGTTTGCTATATTAACGCTCTAGCACTGAACTACAGCAGCTCGGTATCCAGATTGATGTTAACCCACAGTTTCACCACGCGAATACCTTGATAGTGTCTACACTTAGAGTCTAGTTGCTTCATTCCTTGACCTCCTTCCTTCGAAGAAGTGGTATCTAACGGATATGATTCCTTAAATCACAGACGACCTTAAGCTACCTGTCCGATTCTTCGATGGAAACTAAATTATTTTACTTAACGACGAAGTAAAATAACATTATGAGTAAATCTGAAACATTATGACGAGTATTTAAAACGTATATGTCTTCTTCATCAAACCATTATAATACTCATCTCATTCTATACACACTGTAAATTTTGAATCTATTAATACAGGTTTACTTTTACACAACAGACGGATTTTGGAGAGAGAAAAACCTGGCAACTAACGTAACTGGGTGAAAACATACTTTTCCTTCGCCAGTTCCTGTGTAGCCCCTAATATGGTATCATCACGGTTTATCGGTCCTTTAAAAGCTTATAAATCACAAATCGAAACGAGTACGAAATAAATTTTCATCACGCGCCATATGTAAAAGAAATTTCAAACTTCTATCTGATAATTGTGTGGCATTCTAGCAGTATGTTCTGTTGAAAGAATCACAAAAAATACATCAAATCTATTGGCACATCTTTATTGAAAACATATTTTTAAAGCAATATATTCTTGTAAATGGAAACGAAAAAAATGCGTACTTATGTTTACTGCCAATGGGATTTGTAGTAACAGACGCTTGTGATGGAGGAACCGAAACGCCGACCACGCTATTACCAGCCCACACGTGGAGGACAGTTATTGTTTGTGTTATGTGTAGCTAGCAGCTACCTGTACTTAGCCTTGAGTCAAATAATAGGGGAAAATGGCTTTTAAGTCAACAATGAAAACAAGGCTTCATTGATTTTTCATATCATGGGGATGAGTTATAAAATATGGGCGAGTTGTGGGTATGAAGTGGAGAGGGGAATGTGTTATTTCATCAATAGGGTCCTATAACTGTTCAATACAATTTTGACGGGTTTAAAACACTTCTCACAATTTTAAACCCAAAGCTGTGGAATTTCATGCCTGGTTACTCAAAATATTAACTATCTCGGTAATGGTAAAACATAAAACAGTTAAATTTCATTTGTCTATTTTAGAATACAAAATACAACCACTAGAAAATAATGCAGTATGGCGCTTCACGAAATAGATATTTACTAACAGAATAACAGCTATCCAATTTGCTTTACTGGGTTCATGTTCATATCACAGGTTGCTTCATAATTTCACTGTTTTGCCTTGTTACTGTACAGAACCCTTGAATTGAGCATTCGATTGATTGCACCAGCCAAGAAGAAACTCTAATGCGGTTGAAGGCAAAGGAACACAAAATTAAACGAGCCGAGTTCCGATATATAATGGTCAATTGGTTACAGGAAGCAAGGCAAGACGAAACTACCACGCTGGAGCGAGGAAAGGAGGACGGGAATTACAAGTAAATACGAGAGGAACAGGAAATGGAAAAGAATTTATCCAAACGCTCAATGTTTCTACCAGCGGAAATCCAACACAAGTTGATGAACAGTGTAAGTGTTTTCAAAGTCGACATCGCCAAGAAAGGTAGAGAGAAAAATCAGGATGAAGAAAAGGACGACTGAAAGAAGAAACAAAAACAGTGAAGAAAGTATTTGATAAAGAAAAAAACTAAAACTCATAGAGCAAAAGAGGACATACGAAACAACATCTAAAAGAACAAACACAATACATTATATACATACACAGATTACCAGTACATAAAGCTCAGATGCTGTTTGTCTGTCTGTTTTTACGTGTTTGTTCGCTACACAAATTTACACCATTGGACGAATCAACATGAAGACCACAGTAAAAGAACGTACTTTGGCAATTTTTGGAGAAACTGAGATAATAGAGCCATCAGTTAGCTCTTTGAAAGCCCCTTTTAACAAGCTATCATGCATGAAGATAGCATCCGTAGTGCGTCTGCTACAAGCAAATCCTTATTTGAAGAGCCTGTATAGGCCGATGCAATGCTAATTCTGGACTTTTAAAACGCTTTCCTGTAAAATTAATAAAATGGACAAAGAACGTTCTTTTCCCGTGCTCTTTACATCTAATTTTGCATGAGTTCTTCACTGTTGCACAGGAAGAGCGTATATTATGTATGATTCCAATGTATACATTGAAGGTCCAACCAGCTTTGATTAACAACTAAATACGATGTGGGACCTCTAATCAAGACCTACATGCACTTCATTGCATCATAGGAAGATCGAAGATGATCTCAGAAGCAAATTTCTTGTCGAGAGGCAAACACACTCAGTCTAACAATCATAAATTTTCTGGTAATGAAAAAAAAAA
>JAGDQP010002464.1:59749-85934 GCA_022664845.1 Lepisma saccharinum
GTGTGTGTGTGTGTGTGTGTGTGTGTGTGTGTGTGTGTGTGTGTGTGTTGTGTGTGTGTGTGTGTGTGTGTGTGTGTGTGTGTGTGTTTACGTAGAGCGGAAACTGAGTTACAATTAAATAAATTAGTTCATTAATTCATTTAGGTGAATTAAATTGATTCATCATTATAGAATTAGATCGCAAATTCTTAATTCGGGGAAATATCTGAATTGACACAATGAACACACGGAAGTAAATGAGAAAAGCCCACACTTCTTTAGATAAAAAAGAACAACAAAAATAAAGTACGATAAGATTATAAAATAAATTAAGGAATACTTTATTTTAGTGTTACTTACTTTGTTATTAATCGAATTCAATTCAGGTATGAAAATATTGTTTTGAGAGAGCCTTAGACACCTTAAAATTTAGTGCCACAGGGTAAAAACTGAAGAATATTAAAAAAAAAAAAATGCGAATAAATACTTGGTCAACTAAAAAGACAAGAAAATAAAGAAAAGCCTGTTGCCTATTCTTTGAGAATTTAAAGTACAATAAAGCAGAACAAATGAAACCTAATTTCCGCGGTCTAGTGGTGAAGATAGCTGACTATGGATCAGCTCTGAGGAAGTCGGTGGAATATCTAAAGATAAAATTAATTATACAAGCAAGCGTCATGGATTTTAACGTTCTTATCATAACCTTAAATGACCTATTTCTACTAACCACTATAGTAGTGCCTTAATTTTCTTTAACACCGAAATCAACAATGAAAGAAATCTAAAAAAAAAAAATGAGGAAACAACGAAAAGAACCAATCATCTAAATAAGTAAGCCAAAAAATACCGAGATGACAGTAGACAAAGAAAAAATATTACTCACTTTTCAAAAAACAAAAACAAAAAAACAAATGGAGATAAGTGAAGGTAGCAAAGCAGGGTTTTAGTGAAAAATAAATGGAGACTAAGACTAGATAGCTAAAAGGGAGGGGAATCAAAAACAAAGATAAAATATAACACGAGATAACCGCACATATCGAAGACAAGAATAAACAAACACAGTCCAAGAGTTACGCGATAGAAAGAAAGAGGAAAGTTTATTGATAAATCAAACAAAGTTACAACAGGGAGAAAACTATGAAATAAAAAATATCATCAAGAAAAAAAAATGAAAGAAATATAAAGATAGCAAAATATTTATTAAATAAAAATAGGAACACAAAAACAGAAAACACAAATAATAATACTGAAAATAGAGAATGAACTATATGCAAGACAGAAAGCGACAAAGAAGAAAATAAAAGGAAAATAACAGAAAAATAAAAAAAAATGAATGTATAATAAACTCCTGCATTCTCCACTTTAATGAATAGTACAATTTATACCCATGCTGTAGTCATGAGTCAGTTAATCAGAAGTTACCTACTGCATAAATAAGCAATTATTAACGACTCAATTTGATGTTTCTTGATTTAACAGCAATGATTTTTCTTTTTTAGAAAAATCATAATATTTTTTCCCAGTAACATAAATCCAATTGAAAGCAAAAAAAATGAATAACAAAATATGATGTCAGCTTCGTTGTTCATATATTAGAAATCATAAGGAAAAAAAACGGTGAAATATCGATAGGGTCAGTCTAGGTTCTATAGATGTGTGGGTGTCTCTTCGGATCGTCTCCTACCAGTTAGGCTGCCATAAAATCCTTGCCAGCCTCGAGCAAGGAGACACTGTGAAAAGAAGAAGCAAGATTTCCTCTCTTTCTTCCTGGAGGAGTGATGTTATTGATCATTTTTCACACTACCATTAATCTTTCCCTCTTCTCTCTTTCTCTCTCTCTCTCTCTCTCCTTCTTTCTTTCTTTATTCTATCTGCTCTTTCCAATTTTCATCAATAGCTTAAAGCTATTTTATACAGAGAAAGATGTGTGTGTGTGCTCTCAGTCCTATGAGAACTTAAGGGTGTCAAGTTGAAACTGACAGTACCAAAAGACTTTTTTTTTTTCAAAATCTAAAGCTACCGTTACATAATGTAACAATACAATTTTTTTTTCTGTGTTCAAATTTAGACGTGGATTTTCGGTTACACCAAGCTGAAGTAGACCCTACAGTTAAGTGATATACAGCTTTGCTTATTAAATTTATTTTAGGTTCTTGGAAAAATCAGCTCAAATTCTGTCATAAATCATATCGTTTAGTGAGATGTATTGCTATCCTTTTTAGGATAAGAAAAGTAATTTTTGTTAAAAAGTACTTAAAATTGCATTCTTGTCCTCTTGTTTTTCTGATTCTTCACTTGGTCTTCTATACGGTGCAATACGACAATGAGTTGTACGTTGGGAATTAGAGTGTTTTATAATATGGTTCAAGAGAATCACCTGAAAACTTACGAATATGCTTTCAACGTCAAGGCTCAGTTAATCGTGAACAGACACTGAAAACTGAATACAAGGATGATGCAACATTGTCTTTCCAAGTTTAAATTCATTCCACAATCAACACGGAACAGAGATTAAGAAGTTTTCTCCGTTGTATTCAGCAACTTACCATTAGGTTCGCCAACTGCATTCGATATTGTACGATTCGTATAAATCATAAGTGAAGACAACAGCAATGTGTTGGTCTCGAAATCTGAAAATCACGCGATTAGAACGCAACTGTCTTAACTGATGTATTCTGATATATATAAAAAAAATCATCAATTTTTGGTACATCGACAGAAATAATAAGTTTATGTCTTTGGAATTTTATTTATTGCCTTTAGACAATTTTGTTTTAAAAATAAGACAGAATTAATTATATGGGCGGTAACAGCACTACGGCTTACGCCCGTCCCGAGGCAACTTTGGTTTAGAACGGGATAGGGTATGGGAGATGTAGCAAGAAAGTCGACCAGAGCCTATCTCAAAGGTATAAACCTGGTATCACTCAGGGAAAAAAAAACTCGAAAATCTCAATCAATATGGCCGGCAGCTGACATCGATCCCAGGACCTATTGAGAACGAAGAGAAACAGGCGATTTTGTAATAGAAATTACGAATAATTATGACAAAACAATAATCGTAATATATAAACGGATTTAATAGGCGCTAATTTTCTTCGTAAAATCTTGATGACCTTTTTCTTTTGGGCAATTTTAGTAACTGTTGACTTCATCCTGCCCACCTTACAATTCTTTTAACATCTAGACATTCATTCGTGGTGCTTCAGTCGGGATTCCAAACCTGCACCTCGTCGATGGTGGCCAGACGCTCTAGTCCAGACGACCAGCGAGGTCGTTATTCAAAGTTGTGAATTGTTGTAGCAATGTTAAAAGTATTTATAAAAACCACATCAGAATGAATTTTTTTTAAAAATGAAGTCTGGTCGGTATGCAACCACCATTACACTACGGTTTAAAGGAATTGCATAAGTTACAGGTAAAAAGCAGAATGCATGGAAAGATTTACGCCACAACGCGAAAATACGTACTTTATTGACTATTACATAGATTAACTGACATTAGGGCTATTATATTGAAACAATTATTAGTTAGACTATTCAGGTAAAGTTGTTTACTACTCCTAAATGTATTCCAAAGGCGAAGTAAGCAATGACGAGAAAGACATTGACTAAGAAGGTGAATCTCTTTTGTTGACAAAGAGTTTTGGAAGAGACTGATTAAAAGTTTTCAATGGGGAATTGTGTTTGATGAAGCCGTAAAGTAGACTCTATGAAAGAGTGAAGAAAGGATATTGGAAGCCTCTGAAATGAGGACAAGGAGAAGAATGGAAAATATCACTTGGGTACAAAAGATGCACAATGAGGGAGTACTGAAGGTGAGAGACGAACAATAATAGAGATAAAAAAAGAAAAGAAAAATAAATTTGTTATGACATAGCCTACGCAGAGATAGTATACTGATGAATGCATAAGATAAAGATAAAATGAATTTTATGGGCGGTAACAGCACTACGGCTCACGCCCGTCCCGACTGATGAATGCAACTGTAGGTATGATTAAGGACAAAAAGAGGAATAATATTACTCATTGGCAGTATTAAGGAAGATTAATATGTTGAGACATAAAGAAAGATGTAAGATCGGGATGAATGAAGAAGGTGTAGCTTCCTTTGAAAAACCTGCTGCTTTCAACAGGACACTGATAATGATGGTTTAAAGAGGATTTGCATGGCGACAGTTCATTCAACCAAAAATAACTCAAATCAATTACTTTGATTCCGACCGATCTCTACCAGTTAGTTAATTATATAAGGTTCATTTATGGGCTTATTTGTAATCTACGACTTAATTCTGTTTAGAGATGACATCCCTTAACAAGCACGTCCATTGTAACAGTTGTACCCCAAAAGCAGTGTATATTGTTAAAAAACATCAGCCTAAATTTCACACAATAGCTTATAACTAAAGATGTTCTCTTGCCCCAACCGAACTGACCATCCAGATTATACGACAAAGTAGCAAAAATGCAAATTTCACGAAAATGAAAGTTGTTATTGATGTGTGAATGATGGAATAAACGATTAAATTTGAATCTTTGTCGAGAAACAGAGCTTAATATAAATGTGACTGTTGATGGTAGCAATGGGCACTATAATTAATCCAAGCTCTGTTTCTCGACAAAACAGTAGATGGCAAGGGAAAAACATGACACTTTCTTCGTAGTAACGTAAAGGTTTCTAAAATAAAATATAGAAAAAACTGGACTAAAATTATATGACTAATTATATCTGTCGTATTTTGTACTTAGAAGCTATTTTCAGTACATTATGTAAGGTTTGTAAAATAAAAGAATTCGAGTTACGGCGTGCGAAAGACAAGATACAACAATTTAATCTCAGTTACTTTCCCAGAGTTTAAACATAATCAATGTATTAGAGTACAGATTCTCCCCTACTTACGATCGTTTCAAGTTACGATTTTTCGGAGATACGATACATTGTGAAACGATGAAAACTGCCATTTTGTTGTTCATTTTTACAGTGATACAGTACTAAACAAACACAATCACATATCACTACAGTACTTATATGCCTCTCTTGTTATAAAGCATATTCTAACATTTTTATTCATCTAACTACGTGTACCTCTGCCTCTAGCATGTTCTTATATTTCATTTATTATTTTCGACTTACACGATATTTTAGAATTCCGATGGGTTTATCGATCCGAAACCCCATCGTAAGTCGGGGTGCGGCTGAGGTATCAGATTGTACTTCTAACTTGAGATAATTTATACTGTACGCATTCAAATCGTTATTTAATTTCTGAAAAATATAATTAAGATCGTCAGTTCAAGCTTGCACACAGTTTCTGATTGCCTTACCTTAGCAGAATAAAGATGTCTGTGACCAAGACGTCTGATTTTCCCATTTGTTGGAGTTCTGAAAGAAGTTGTTAATATTCTACAAAAGAACATCGTTTGACCGCGCAAAAGGATGGGACAAAGTTGTGCATGTGGATTCAGTACGTTGGAAATGAGGAAAGCCCCTGCAAAAGTTGCGATGGACAGTATGAACAGCGGTTTGAATCTTTCCCATCCGAACCATAGTTGGAGGCATTCACCACTAAACTACAGGGTGACTCGTAACGTATTCATATGATTAAGAACTTAGCCAAAACTTTCATGTTTTCACTCATATTTTTTGCTGATTCCAGACAGAGTCCACAGCTGCTACTTGATTCTGAGCATTTCAAGCTTTATCTTAATTTGAATTTGTGTATATCATTCAGGTACCTATGTTCAAGCCGGAGTACGATAGGGGAAAGGATGCGGGAATAAGTCGTCCAGGGCCTAAAATGAAGGTACCATCCTGGCATTTGCCGGGTATGAATGAGGAAAAACTTTAGTAGGATGGTCGAGACCAGGAATTTCCCGCCCGGCCGCTCGGCAAGCATTTTATCATGGTTGCCACAACCGTTCATAGCTTCAAAAGGACTTCGAATCATTTGAGTCCCCCACCGGCGATCAAACCCAGGACCTCTTGAAAGAATCACAATTTTGATTTTCTGCATGTCTTAATATTATTATTCCTTCTGTTAATGTATTTGCTTATTCTTTTTCTTATTTTGTATTGATTGTTTACCCTTATTGTTTGACAACTCAGTGTAAAATGGTCATTAGTGCTGTATCTGGGTTCTCGCTAACAAATAAATTTTACCAATATACTGACAAACTAAAATAAACCTCAATAAAAGACATCAGGTAAGCTGAGTTCATGAGTATTACTACCCATTTCAGTTTATAGCCAAATACGAACTATCAAACTGTGGGGGCTACCGATACCTCTTCATTTTACAGTATGCTACTGTGCATAAACGCGAAAAGAGTTACTGTAAACGCTTCCTACAAGTAAGACACTTAATCTCCATTAAAACGGGGTAACAATGGGGCCCAATAGCAATTGTCTCCCACACAGAAATGGATTTTTCTCAACTGTTTGATCGGCTGTGAAATTAAATTATCGGCGTTTCTTCTGCTCTCATTCTTGCCTACTCCCTTTTTTTTCCTCTTCTCGAAGAAACCCAAAATATATATCAGACAGCAACAATCCAATTATTTTCACACAGCCGACTGTACGGCATTAGTCACGTCCCTTTCTTTTACAACACGTACACTTTCGGATGACTTGTTTCCCGTTTTCCCGCCTCAGTAAACCAAAGGAACACATCTTTACCTTTTATTGACATCTTCGAAAAAGATTCCCAGGACAATAAGTACGGTTTTGACTTTTCAGTATCCGTTCACTATTTTATTATTCTCTACACATGTATAATGCACATACCTTTAGGTGTTCGTTTACAATTTGTTTACTTGGAAACCACGAGATGCCAGGCGAAGTTAAAAATTATAATTGCAAAGATGCTGCCTACGCAAAGTACCGGTAAATTGTATTAACACGACTTCGTAAATGAAATTATTATAATATCCTTAAATACAAACAATAGTTTTTAAACTACATAGGATAAACGAAGTCCTTGTATCCTATGTAGAATGGCATAAATTGATATACAAGAAGTAGCAAAAATCAAGATGCTGAAAGGATAATAGTACTTTTTTACGTGTTTGATAAAAACTTGAATTACCGGAATAAAATTTACCTTCTCACCTCAACTTCATGTATTTATTGTTCCTACTAATTTGCATTTTCCATCGAATCTACATTAAATCTCGATCGTGTATCAGAACACGTACATGATTTTCTCCTCTTTCAATTAGTTTCCACTCGTCACCGAAATAATGAACACTTAAGGAAAACAAAGAACAGGCGTTCCTTCCACATCTAAATTTCTACTTCTCTACACAAACACACTGTTTGTGTAGACTTGGTTCCCATTGTTGCTATGGCAACAAACCGGATGTGGCGTCAAGACTAGTCCTCAAGAGGGAGTGTACGGCTACGCTGGGAGTAGGAACGACGTTTGCCGAAGTTACCCGAACGTCTGCACGGTTGTCAGTGATGAGATGTATGTTAAGGAAACCAACCCCTTGATTATAGAGGACCAGCACCAGTCTCTTACAAAAAAAAACTAAATTAGCAAATTTTTTGATATTATATACAAATGATTTGATGCATCAATTCCGCCAAAAAAAAAAATGTAATCAGAATTATCTATGACACATGTGACATAATTTTACAAAAACACTAAAGCACGCCATCACAAAAACTCAACAAACAAACGAAATATGGTATCATTATACCGAATTTGTTAGACCACGTGAAGAAACGAAACAGAAAATAAGAACTGTCAATAAAAAAAAATCTTGTAATGATGTCAGAATCTGCGATTGAGTCGAATCCTTGCCAATTATGGAATTTTATAAAAGGTAAAACGTGTCATCTTGGTATTAGTATATTATCAGGTAACCGACAAGCGCTAAAAAAAAAAATTACGATGAGATTGCAAACTCGTTTGAGCAATATTTTCAATCAATTTGCAGTAAACATGGGATGCAAGGTAACAGAAGCTAAAAACAAGTGGATAGCGTAGCTGGATGGTATACAGACATTTTTTTAAATGAATGTTAACAAATACAAATTAATGTTATTTATAAGATGTAAAATTCCAATATACAGTGTTTTTCGTACATAATTGGCAATGTAATTTTACCATCTGCAGAAACAATTAAGAGATTTAGGAGTCTTGTATAATTCGAAACTAACATTTGATATCAGAATAAATGAAGCACATAGAAACCTCGGGTTAGTACTAAGAACTAGACGAGAATTCAATAAAAAAACAAAACACTTGTAAAAAAAAAAACAACTCGTATATCAAGTCATGTTCGTTCAAAACTTGAATACGCGACCTCTACTTGGAATCTGTACTCTGTATGTAATATACACAAACTGGAGAGAAAAAATAATAATCATTTGAAAGACGATGAATCAGTTTCTTAGATGTCTGACCTATAAAGTGATAAATTATATTCACAAAGAGAAAACAATGTGATGTTAAACGAAAATTTTGATACGGTGATCTTGGAAGAGAGGCGTACTTTACAAGAAACGGTGTATAATATAGATTTCACTATGATATAGATTGTGTGAATTACTATCTAAATTTCAAATACATGCTCCAATTCAAAATACACGGCCGGATAATTTTGATTTTTCTATTTGAGAAGCTCCACACAAACATACTTAAAAGTCACCAACATGGAGAGAAAGAGTGTAAATCTATAATAGTGAAGCTAAAATGGTAAGAGAACTGGACATTAATACTGTCAATATTAAAAGATTCAGAAGACATGTAATCAATGGGCTCGATATATGTGTGAATATTAACTCTATACGAAGACTATATAAATGAGTGTAAACTTGTTGTGCTCTAGCAAATAAAAATAATACTAATACTGTTATTCAGTGAAGAATAAACGTTCCCGTTCCTGCATAAATAATCTCACCTGTGTTAATAAAATCATTTCCCCTTTGTTATGCGACAGTATATAATGAATTTGTGAAACTAGGGTAGCTCAAATACTCACCCAGTGTAAATCTCATTTCAAAATAGTATTGTTATTTACACTACAATTTTGCTACTCTCTCTTCACTTTCAATTTTTGGTATTGAAATTATACTCTCAAACTGCATGAACTCGAAAAAAAATGTATTTGTTTTCGAGGGAATTATCTCCAGAATAACCCTCACTCACTATCTTTATTCACTTTTGAACTTTCAGAAATGGATTTAATGTGACCACTTCACTATTTTACTCACTCAAAGGGATTAAAAATTATAATGATAGACCCATTTACTGTTCTAAGGTTCACATTGCTAAAGTTTACCCCATAATACCCTATTTAGTCGTAACTTTTCTCCTTGTCATGCTAACTATCCAGGATTATTTCTCAAAAGTAAATTTTGTTTAAAATAAGCTTTAAAATAACATTTTTTTTTTTAAAAAAAAAGGCTAAAAACTGCTTAAAACTTTCTTTTTTCATATCTTTTCCAACATTCAAGTTTAGAAAATCATTGAAGCAACAGATACATTGTAGGTAATCTTTTCAAGCTTAGCCCCAAACTTCGTAACAAGAAATAAGTAAAAAAAAAAAGAAAAAAAAAGTACATACGAAACGAGGGCTAAGTGTAAGAGAGCGAAACAAGAAGAATGCTTTTTTTTCTACGTTGAGTGGAAAGCAACAGATGGATGCATTCCCACGAAGAGAATGGATAAAGTAAACACGCTATTCTCTTTTATTTAGGAAGAGAAAGGAACGACGAGGTACATAAAAAAAAGAAGGAAGAACGATGCACAGAAGACAGGAAATGGATAGAGGAAACAAAAAAAAAAAGAAGTCTGTCAAAGAACGAAGAAAAAAGATAAAGTTACCGTGATTTTGAGAGTACAACCTTTTTTATCTTTTTTACAAAGGATAAGTGCCGATAAGCATTTAAATTTGGCGCCAAGACTGAAATGGACTTGAAGTATGTTCTATCATTAATATTATGTATTGGGAATATAAATAAACACTTCATGGGCATAGACAATATATATATATATATATATATATATATATATATATATATATATATAAACAAGTCATTATAAACAAAAGAAAGAACCCAAAATTAGGGTAGTTTTGTACATTTAGTGATGTAACGTTTTATGTATCTGATTTGTTCTCGTTGTAAATAGTGTAAATTGATAGTTGTAAATTATTGGTGATTGCCGAACATTTTTCGTGAGATTAAAGTTTTAATGAAGGTTGCAAAAATAATTTCAACTCATAATTAATTACTTTGTATGTTATATTATGCTGTTATACTCTAGCGGCCAATATTTCAATTAGTTATTCAACTAATCGTGTTCATTAAGGGACAAGAAGATAGCACTGCTATGATTTAGCATCGAGTGTGCAATAAAAACACCGTACCTGACCTTACCTAACCTCCACGTGCCCTTGGTCACTAATTTTATTAAATTTCCTAATGCGTGTATGTAAAGAAAAGAAAAGTTAATTTTCTTTTTAAAAAAATACAAAGAAAACCACACCAGCATTCGATCGCGAGTTCTTCGTATTAGATTTCCAGCATGCTACCAATACGCCAAAGTGGCAATTGGAAATCGGCTGCTTGTCAGTCTCATTTACGGTTAAGGAGTAATATTTACTGTTTAATGCGCCTGCGCGAGAATGCCCCCATAGCAATGCTATCTTCCTGTTCCTAGTCGCAAATGCATTTAAGAGAAAGTTATTAGATAGACATATGCTAATGACTGAGTTAGCTTACATAATTGTTCGTTACCGTTTATTACTAATATCCTGTTTTAGTATCAGTTTTAATGACACAACATGGTGAACGGGTGTTGATAATGAACACCCAAATGTAGTAAAAGATATGTAGATCCCAAAACTTAGTATTGGGACTATTTTTTTTTCTTTAAATATCAACATCCACCCTCCAGTTTGAGATGTTTTTCTTCTTAAGATTTCTTGCGTTTTTCACGAAGTGTAGTAACTTATTGACTCGGCGTACAAATTTTATACAGAATTCGTTAGATGAACAGAACACCTTTTTTCTTCGAATGTCATATGCCATCTTTGAGCTGTATCATTCTAACAGAGCAGTGATTCCGCCCAAAAAAAAAAAAAACTTTGAAGGTGTCACCCCCAACTTAAAAATTTTTACGGTCAAACATCGATAAAAACCTATCAAAACTCCACACACAAGCTCCCAATTTTGACTTTATACCATCCCAAACTGAAAATCCTGGCGGAACCCCTGTAATAAAGGAAACTACTGTAGTGATGTTTGAATTTGAATTTAGGTATCTATGGATCAAGCGGGGAGAAGTAGGCAGGCCCTAAGTTGAAAGTAACATCCCCTCATTCACCTGGTGTGACAGGGAAAACAATGGAGAAATCTCAGTCAGGATAGTCGAAAGCTGGGTAATGAAGTCATGATCTTTCGAATGCTGTCACAACGGAAGAAAGAGTTTAGTTATTGCCAGAATGAAGGAACGAAGGAAGAAACAAATGAAGTGAAATATATTTTATTGATAATATTGGACTTCGACAATGGTTTATTTCATCAAGTAGGTTGCTGAATTTTACTTTATGGAGAAATAATAGTAACGACGAAGAATTCACATTAAGTGGGTAAAAACGAGCCAGATGATCAGCATGTCTGCACGTATTTCATATATCTGATGCTGGTGTAAGATATGGTGCTAATCTGGTTGAGGGAGTTCTTAGATGTCCTGGTTTAATGAACGAGATTTATCCATGTTTAAAGTTGGATATCTGATTAGCTTCATGTTTTTGCATGCTATACTACTGAAATTAATTCTACGTTTCCCAAATTATTCTGGGAAATCTGATTGATTTGCAAGTATGGATTCTCGGCTTATGTTTAGCTACTGCACCACTGGAAGGCTCTCATCTGTAAGCACTTTAACTAGATTTGTTTGTTTGCGATTTAATTTCCTGAAGTAAACTTCTTTAATGATACGTTTATGTGTTCGTTCTTTATAGATATGTATTGAAGCTTTCATTGTAAGATATTTGATTAAGTAAATAAATAACAGCACTTGGTATTTTGAAATGATATGTTACGAATAAAAATTACATGTGCTTCTGTTAGGGCAAGGAGTAACAGCATAGACAGAGATGGACATCCCATCAGAATTCTGATTATCTTAAAACACCTTGTGCAAAAGGAGAGCACAGACAGAGAAACAGACCTATTAATCTATGTGAAGAATATTTACAAATATGTTAATTTAATTTGGAAAGATCGCAAATACACTGTAATAAATGAAACACTTATTTCACATTTTTGTATATATTCTTCTTACCTTAGATTTGCCTTAGTTTCGTGTTAAGAAAATGTAAGTAATGTGTACAAAAAGTATAGGAATTTATTACGTCATCCTGGAGGTGAATCTAAACGCTGTTTGAGCATTTCAAGAATATTTTTAAACATTTATTGTATGCATTTGCTTCACAATATGTACTAATAAACTACAGCTTACTCGATTTTGCGTTCATCTTCTTCAATCAATAACCAGAAAAGTGACGCATTTACGGTTCCTTTTTCGCTGTTTAGTTAGACAAAGCAATCGGCTATCCCCGAGACAGTCCCCGGCTATCCCCGCCAACTTTCTTACTTATCTCCGACGCTACCGAAACCGTTTTTTTGTGATAAAGTCCACAAAAAGTGTTCCAATAGTGATAAGAAGCCAAAACATGTACAACAAAAGGATGGAAAGCTGATTCATCTGAAGTATGCAAAAGAACCAAGATTTATAGAACTAACAGTATGCCTCACACGTGACGGCATTAAGTCTCCAAGGATGTTGGAATTAAAGGATAGGTCACAGCTAAAAAACTGAATCAGAACTTCAAAACGTCAGTCCGCCATCTTGGTGTGCCCAGTCAGAATTAAGGATAGCCTTAAAGTCTTAAAGTGAAAGTGATCAGATAATCCTTGAACGAAAATATCCAATATGTTATTCTGTCGGAATTGAAAATTAATATACCGTAAATCATCGACTCCTTGGAGACTTCAATACGTCACGTGTAAGAGACAACTTGTTAGTTCTAAAAACCTTGTGCAAAATATAATTTTCAAATGTAAACAATCATTCCTTTTCTAACGCAGAAAGACTTTGAATTCAAATGGTTTTAATTGTTGCACTATTTTAGACTGTCATATTTCATACTGTATATAAGGCAATCTGCTCCAATAATAGTTTCTGTACAGAAAACAATGAATATTAGCATTGTACATACAGGCGACCTGAAAGAGCATTTGCAAATAGATCCGGATATTTGTTTTCCGACACAAACCCGCATTCTCAATCAACGCTTGGCAAGAGAAAACCCTTGTTATATGGCGGATGAATACCATGGTGGTTATCACACACTATGAATTGCGGGAAGGGAAAACCAGGGGAAAAAAAAAGAATACACACCCTCAAAAAAACTGACGGGTAAAAATGTTGTTAAACGACATGACATATACGGAGAAAGACTGGGTGGTTGAGGAGCGGGAGGGGGGGGGGGGGGGGCCGCAATTATCATCAACAGAGCCTCTATTTTGAGAAGTTGAACATGGAGGATAATGGTGGTTCTTTTGCTATTGAAACTTTCCCGTCTGTCTGGCCTAGTTGACAACCAAAACGAATCAGAAACCGCAACAGAACTGTGAACAATGTTGACACATCAATCACTTGCAGATGCTGGAGAATATAAGCATTCAAGGAAGGTATATTGTTTGACAATCCCTCCTCATTTTTTAAAAAATAATAACATATTTCTAAGTAGCCATTTTTATCATATTTTATGGAAATTGCTGGTTAATGATCTACGCTTGACATTTTACTTGTAGCGTATTATACAATCGCCAAGTATCAAAGAATGAACATTCTTACAAAGCTCATAACCGCTGTAACAAACTCTCAAATAACTATTATATTAATTAAAAACAAGAGGATTCAGGACGTATCCCGATTGGTTTGACTGAGGTCACAGAGATGGCAGCTAATAAAATAATCATATAGGGTGACCAGAATGGCAAGGAAGGATACTTTTAAAATGTGTGCTAAAAGCAAGTGAAACTACTTTTTGTAAGAACTGTTGCATTTAGAACACTACTGAATAAACTTTGTAGTTCTTACCAGATTTGTTATTACAATATGTTGGCGCTCATAAACATAAAATAAAGCCATACAAGAAAAAAATGCCAGTGTGTTAAAAGCATAGTAATTAAATATCTTCAGCCTATGTTACATATCTCGGTTATCTTTCTGGAATTTGTAAAAAGAATACGAAATTTAAACTCCGATTCGTGACAAGAATGCAGTTCGAACTAGAATTGATTTTACATAATTTTACTATTGATATTACATAATTTTACTATTGATTTTACATAAACCTACGTATTTTGCAATTATCTTTCTCAACTTTGTTTCCGACTACATTAAAAAAAAAATGTCCCACGGGATAGAGAGTTAGTATATACAGGGTGTTGCAAAACAACTGAGAAACCTACCTCACCAGATTCCTGACATGAAAAAAATAAAACAAGTATAGATGCGCAAATGTTTCGTTTCGGCCCTATAGGCTGCCGCAAATGTGGGAAAATGAACTCTAGTGTTTGATATTTCCAGTATCATTAATAGCAGAACTGAAGCGGCATGGTACCGTCAATGACTTTAAACCTACTCTGTCCAAAAATGCGTATTCCAAAATTGTATAATGTAAGCGTAAGGGATTCACCAAAGAAAATAGGAGATTCCAAGATATTCTTTGGAGTAAATGTAGGTCGAAACAAGTAAGACAGGACTATACTTGCCCCAGTGACAACTTCCGAGATGCAAAGTTCGTTTTCAGCATACAATTATATCCTTTCTGATCGGCGGCAATCTTTGTCCGTAGAAAATGTATACCTGATAGTGAATTATCAAACCCATTATTAGACCATGTTACGTATGCAAAAGTAAGCAAATGTTAATGTTTACTCCTGCAATAAATATTTGATTTGTTTATATTAAATATTTAAGGTAAACTACATAAAAATATGACAAAATACTTGACAGTGTACTGTGTATACGCAATATTTTACCTAAACTACATAGAAATGCAGCAAATACATGGAAATGCTACTGAGGTGAATTATGAAAAGCATAATTTATTAGATCACCATTATGTATATGAAAAGGTAAACAAAGATAATGTTTATCCCTGCAGTACATATTTGGTTTATTTGATATTACATATTTTACCTTAATTACATATTATTCCACATATTAGTTTTGATATATATTTATGAAATATTTCACAATATGATATTACATAAAAATCCTGGCACTAGATCAGTTATTTGGAAACAAATTGCCAGCAATGTTCAATAACCTAACCTGTATTTAACAGACTCGTGTGAACCAATGAAATATTTTACGGAACTGTGAAATTCAGTTAAAGACATGTTTCACTGTATTAAGTTATGAACCAACCAATGAAAAAACATCTTACATACTTAACATGCTGAAAGTGCAATCAAGTTAATTTTGGTTCTTCTTTCTTCGTGCATTGGCTTCCAAATAACCTCCAGTTCAACGATCTACCAACGTACTTGTATATGCTAAAAGCTCCATGGATATGTTAATAATTAATCACTACTAATACCAGTAATACCGCCACTAGTAAGAAGGGATAATACTAGAAATAGTAAAATGGATGATCAGGTCCTCTCTTGTTCACATCTCATTTGGCGATCAGTGAACGCCCACAAGTACGCAAGTAAACACTTACAGCATTAATGAAATATCAACATTGGATACAAGCTATAATGGCCGGGGGCTATGACATCCCCCATCTCCTCCTCTTGCTTCGATCTCCCAACAACTTCCACAATTTTCCTCATCTCGCACCTACACCTCGGCTGAGGCCTCTCTTTGGTCTACCATCAATGTCACGTATATATATATAATGGAGAGGGAGGTAGGAGAGGACAAACTTGAACAACCCATTATTGCACCAGACACTGGAATCAATAGCGCACGAGTAATGGCTATTGCAGTTGTAATAAACAGTGCACCGTCAACAACATTCTAGAATAAATTGCTGTAGATAGAACGTGTTTATACCTATATAGGGTGCCCCGGGAAATACGCAAAGCAATTGGACTATTATGGACATCGAAAGTCTGTATAATTGTAATTTGCGTAAATGTTACACGCGGGAACTAAATGTGAGCATTAATTATAACTCTCTCTCTTCGTAGTAAGAGAAGTAGTTAATATGCTTTGGGGAAAGTGGACCGGAGGGTCTGTATCAACAAATTTAACTAAATTACAAGTAAAACTACATCAACAAACATTTAGTGTCCCCCAATTGGATGTAATAAGGTTTAAAGAGAAAATGAAAGTATTTTTTAAAAAAACTTTAGCATGGTAATTCTCCTCCACATTAATTAGTTTAAGTGCAAGTCGTGAGACACCAATACAATAAATACAGTCCATATGGAAATTACGTTAGGTTTTAATAACTTTGAAACGTTCTAAATAACTTTATTCAGTACCACAAACGGAACTTATTAGGGAACCGTTGCCTCAATAACTAGGTGGACTAATCGATATCTGGACAATCAATCGATTTACCGATAACCATATTATGTTGACCATCATCCGAATAATTAACCGATTAATTGTTATTCGAATATTTTTTTTTTCAATTAGTCGATATCAATATAATCATTTGGTTAATCGAAATCCTTACAATTATTTGGTTAACCGTTAAACGAATAACTAATATAAGTATTAGATTAACCAATACATTAATTATTCGATTAGCTATTATCAGGATAATTATTCGATTAACCAATATCTAGACAATTATTTGGAAATTCCAATTATTAAATAGCAGTTAATGAAATATTAAATTGTCTGCATGCACTTGAAGCAATTCTGTTGTGACTGATATTTACCTTCAGGATTAAAGCGTAATTTCTAAACCATTGTTACTTCATTACAATACTGATTTTGATACATCACGGTGCAAGTTGTGTGTAAAATGTAGTTTCCTGTGACTCTGTCGTCATTAAAGTTGATGTTATCAATAGCAAACCACACTGGCTTGTCTTTAATTGTGAATGGAGGTATATGAACATTATCATATCGTCTCACTTCTTTCTGCATTGCATGAGCGAATCTGACTTCCACGTTCTCTACTTTCTTGAAATTTAGACTCCAATGCCATAATTTTCCAATGCATTTACGAGATGTTTGCTTCTTGTTTTTTTTGGTAAAGAATAGCGAAAGCCCAATGGTTAGCGGTATCTCAGTTTGCTGTCGGAAATTATTATCGTAATAGTTTGGCTGATACTTAACTTGAGAATCGGATTTACAGTTAGAGGCAATCGATTTGAATAGATTGCTCACTGTTTTTCTAACTTCTTCAGCTCGTCTTGTTGTGTGAATCTCCGAATTAGAACCTTCTATCAGCCAACGCATGAATCGTTGAAGGATTGGTGCAGAATTATACTCTTCAAAAGATCCATCAAATTTGCATTTTCAGTGGCGAAGATTTCGTTAGGAATATTATCTGTGATACTTTAAGCACTGCAGCTGTCTCAGCATGAGAAATATCTTTGAAGTTATGGACGGCCTTTTCGATTGTCTTAGTACTGCATATATTGTCGGAGGCATTCCTCTGTGGTGGACGGACAAAGGTCATGTCTGGTGTATTTTTCAGGATTAGTGACTTCAGATGGCGCTTACAGTTACTATCAACTAACTCCCTGCTTTCCAGGGAGAGAACATTAAGATAAGTTGTGTTGACATCCCGCGTACTTATTATATCATCTTTGTGGCGATAAAATGTGCACTGCAGGATATTTAGTAATTTGATGCCTACCAAAATATCTGTCGAAGATGGTAACGATCTAGTTTCATGTGGTTCTGATGAAAATTTTCATCTTTCGGCGTACACCAAACATTTAAAGTAGTATTTCATGTACGCAATAGCGTCCCTAGAATCGTTACGAATAGACGGCACTTCAGCGCAAAGTATGTATATAGAGAAACTGAGCTTCAGCGTATTAGGACCATTTTTAACAACGTTCTTAATCTTTTGTCTCATGGACAATGTCTGTACTAAATGAAGTTCACCCTCTGACTTTTTACAGAACAAGCATTTGTTTTGTCCTATAGAATAACAGAGCATCTTGTTGAACTTGGGAGTATTTACTGTTGCCTCCGTATTTGCACTGATAAATGTTAATTTCGATGGACGTCCCCTTTTTGCAGCCATATGAGACCGCTACATACTGAAGATCACCAAATTTGCTTCTGTCCACTGCGGTCGTTGTCACCTTTTTCAGTGATTCAAGAGATAAATTTAAAGTCATGTTTCCTTTTTTTTGCCTGGTCCTGGCAAACGACGCAGAGATTATAATCAAGTAGTTTAAGATTTGACGACTGCATTTTGAAAGTTAATTATACAGTTTCATTATTATATCAACTTAACATATTCAATGACAAGTACTGAATGTAGCAACTTGTAATTTATGGCAATTAGCAGAGAAAAATGACAATTCGCTCCAAAGATCTGCTGCATTTTCGCTTTGTGTAAAAACTAAAAATTCAAGATGAATATAAATCTCTGTAACATATTGTACTTGTGTAAACTGTAAATGTTTAAAACGTAAAGGAAAACGTTATAGAACACCGAAAGTTCCTACCACATTTCTTGTGATCATATTGCAGGTGGTTGAAACACAAGTAATTTTGTAACCCTTAGGATAGAAACATAAGATAACTGAAAAAATAAAGGTCCTAACACTGTAGTCCTAACATTTCGAATAACGATCTGTGAGCGCCATTTTAGTATTTCCATGTGTTATTATTATTATTATTATTCCTCAAGTATTTTCCATATACGAGACGAAACTAGCTATTTCTCGTATGCATTATATAAACGATGACATGTGGTGACAACTAGTGCTTAAAAATTAACACAAAATATCAAAAGTATCCATGCAAACATTCTTTTACTTTACGACAAAAAAAAATCAGAACAGATCCGAACGTAGTCTTTCAACTGGTGGCCTACCGTCCTCCGACAAAGTTTGAGCCCGACTATTTGTTAGAAACGTCGTTAAAGTTAGGTAAAGTAAGGTAGGCACCAGTTGCGACAGTACCGTTCAAAGGATAGTGTGGTTTTCTACTAGATTTTAATTAGAAACTTCATTTTTTTTTTTACTTTTTTTAAAAATAATACACATGAAACTTCGTGAAACTCGATACAGTCTTACAACTTACTTCTGTAGATCGAAATATTCATAAAGTTTGCTAGAAAAAGTTTGGAAACATCCGGTAATATATGTAAAAACAAACAAAAAGAAAGGCAGAAAGATAGAAAATACATCACTGTCCCTGTATTTATCGAACACAAAGGAGCAAAAGAAAAAAAAATCAAACCGAAACAAAATGAAACGAAAAGAGCAGAAACGGGACTCCAGAAAAGTTCGTAAGAAAACTAGTCAAAGATTGGACATAAAAAAGAAAGCAAGGAAAACTTCACAAAAGAACATAACAACAACAGCAACAACAGAGTCACACACTTTTTCTTGGAGACTGTCTATACTTCGTTTCTTTTACTTTTTTCGGTGTCTAATTTGACATGTTGCACACTCTCAGTCTTTCGGTTTTTTGTTTGTTTGGTTTTTTTGCTTGTTTCGTGTGTGTGTGCTGTGCTCACAAGAGCTTTATAAGGTCACACCTTTACAAAACAACAATAAACGACAAAGGCGATGTAGCTCTGTTTCTGTGTGAGTGTTACCAAGGAGACAACGTAAAGTGTAGGAGTATATAACATTGACATTAAGAAAAGGAAGAAAAAAGACTACCTAACAACAAACAAGCAACCCTCTCCCTCTCCTGCGTTAGCAGAGAGAGAGAGAAAGAGATGGTGCTTGGATAAAGAAATATCAGTACAGCTGCTAGTGAGCTGGTGCGATATCCTGCAAAAAAAAAGTACTTGGAAATTTGTCGTGTTGTACAGCAACAAGCTACCCAGTCAACCAACTCTTGCAGTATCCATGCCAGCCAGCACGGACAGAAAGAAAAAAAGACAGTAGTTACGAGAAGCATCTCTATCTCTCTCCCCCCCGGCAACCAACCTTCCTTCTCCCCGCCAACCTTCTCCCAACTTTCTTCTCCGTGTGCAAAACCCTATCTGAAAAGCAAATACAGTCTAATCAAGTCGGAAATTAGTTTTCAAAGTATCCACAGGAGGTGCGCATATGTTCGTGATATGAAAACCTGTCGGGAGAGAGCGAACGACGACGGACAAGGGAAGGTTGCAGAGAGTCTAACTGAATTGCTCACTTCGGAAACGAACAGCACAGAGGCAAAACTTTGATGTAAAATTTAACGCAACGCAAAAAGAATGAAAAAAAGAAAAGGAAAAGGAACTTTTGATGTATATAACATAAAGCAACGAAGAAAATAGACGAAGGAAAATACAAGATAGAGTTTCCGTTTCATGTTATGTTCTCTCTCTCTTTTTTTTTCTATTTTCTCAGTTTCATTTTCTAATTATACCAAATGCATTGTACTTTCTCCTGTACCTGGCATATTTCCTTTAAAAGACAATATCTATACATAGACCAGATTTATACAAAATGGCCGCTGGGTGCACTTTCAAAGAACGACAATATGCTTATTTTCTACTCCTCAAATGAGTGAACTCTGAATAAGTTCTTGTGAAATTGTATACTTTTTCAATTCTGATGAACACATTTTTGTGCATTTGCTATATATTAACCCGTTTGGAAGTTTAAAGAATAGTGGGGGTGGGTATATATAATCTGGAACATTTCAATGTTATTCTCAATATTGCTCTGACCACCAACTGAGCTGCAAAAATAGCAAATTCGTCAATTTTCTCGATATATCTTGAAGAAGCTTGATATTAAGAATAAATAAGGAAAATTCCATGTATATTCCTTTACTATGCCAAGATTTACATTCCTAAGGATCAGCATATTTCCAGCATATTCCCAATGTTCCAGTAATATTCCTGGAATGTTGAGGGTTAAAATGGGCATAACTGAGTATGAAATGGGCATAATATATACATAATTCCGCCCAAAATTATACTAATGTTACATAGCTACTAATCAGAATTTTGAAGCACCACCGACCCACTCCTAAGTTTGTCACTGCTCTAAACAGGATACCTGTTCAACTATCTCCTCTTCCAACTTTAATGATCTTGTGATACAATCGTAACACAGGAGCAATTGTCATTTTGAAATGACATTGAAAAACAAACATCTAATATACGATTTGTTACTTATACCCCGCCCTCTTCTTCTCTATTTCACATGGCAACAATCTTTTGGTCTTTTCATATTAATTACTATTATCGTAGATCAATATTCATCAATATTCTGGATATGAAGAATATGAAATGAAAATTGCACGCAAAATGAAAATAAAAACCATATAATTAGCACCTAAAAAAACTTCATCACTTACTTACGTTACGTACAGGATAAGCATTGGAAGTAGTAAGTAACACGACACTCACCTGAAAAAAAGAATAAAAAAGAAATTTTTAATTTCTAGGAAAACTTAATAATAGCTTTATATGATTTTATATATTTAAAAAAGCTTTTTAATTAAACGAAATTTTAATTTGATGAAAATTATATGACTAGTACATATTTTTCTACAGGAAAAATTAAATATAAAAACAAAAATCAAATACATACTTGAAATTACGATATTAAATCGTTACGTTTAAGAGCACAAAGACGTTAAGTATACGAGATTTTCATGTAATTTACGCCTTTACGCTTTGAAAGTGAAGAAATAGAGCTTTTTCTTCTTTCATTACTAATTCAAGTCAGCATTAAGTTAGTGCAAAGCAACGATCTATAACGGTAGATGACAGTACTATCTCCGTATGTCTGTAATGTGTTTCTTTCGTTGCACGAAATTTCAATGCTGCCCCTACAAATTCAAGTTTAGAGAGTTCAAACTTTCAAAGAAGAAAGTTCTTAATTATTTCAAGAGTTCTATCCGTTCTTCTTTCTTTGACACTGATGTTTCAGATCCTTATATGGACTCGTTGAACAAAATAAATGTTACTTTCTTAATGTTTGATAACATTTATGTATTGTCGTAATCTGTTCAGAACAATTGAGGTGGAAAATAATTATTGCTAAATATTTTATAGAGATGTTATGGCAGCGAGACATGGGGAAATCAAAAACAAAGAAGACAAAAATAAGTGAAAAGCTTTGAGATATTTTTGTGAGGAAAAACAATTAAGCTAGAACAGAATGAAAAAATAAGGAAGTTTAGGCAAAATTAGGAGAGGAAAGAAAACTAACAGGACTAATAAGAAAGAAGCAAACATCTTGTGTAGACATAGAATGGGAAGAAAAGGTTTGGAGAGAAGTGAAGCAAAGAGAAGAAGCGGAAAGAAAAAAGGTTGGAATGCTTGATGATATCAAACACGGAAAAAAGCTTTACACAGAAGAAAGAAAATCCGAATGATGCAGAAGATTGACAGAGTGCAGTTTAAAGCAGTCATTAACATAAATCTAATTAAAAAGAAGAAGATCTTTCATGGACTTAAAACAGTGGTTTCCAAGGACCAACGTGAGATAGTAGTCACTGGTTCCGATTTGACAATATACACCAAATACCATGAAAGACAGATATCTCTTTCTACGTGAGTTGGCGCTCCTGATGTTCCCTTGCAGATGGGAAAACGAATAAGATTGGGGGAACATTGGTTTAAAGGGGTGAAGGCTTAACTTTTCAAACAGGTTGTTTCAAGTGATATATATATATATATATATATATATATATATCTCCCAACCCGTCTGGTCAGCGTGGGAGCAGTAGACCAACTCCTCCCTTCGGGGAGAGGCCTCATCCACTAGTGGATTGAATATGGCTGTGATTTATTATTATATATATATATATATATATATATATATATATATATATGACGAATCCAAAGGATTCCATGTCGTTATAAGGAGTACACAGATAGAAAGAAAATATTAAAAACAAAAGCATTCCGAGAGTACGGGGAAACTCCATCAATGTAACTTTTACAAAAATAGCTTAAGAATAAAAAGGGGGTATACCTGTCAGTGTTTATATTTGTTGCTGTAACGAGTATACATACACGTCTCTGTTACTCAGTTAAGAGCTCTGTTTCCAAGAAACTTAAAAAGATACATAAAATTGACTAAGAAATCCCTTGAGATCGTTATACACAATAGGACATCAACTGAAAAACCATGAAACATGCATTACAATAATTATTTTCCCTTTGTATTTCGCTCACGGCCAAGAGTTTACTTTTATGTCAGAGATAGAAAAGGAAACACGGGGAGAAAACTTAGAAGGGCTTTGCAGTAAATTAAGTCTCTCCACTAATCCTACTGGTGTTACTATACGTAAGTGAACTTCGTGTCATAAGAAACGCATTACAATAATTGAAGCTTTTAACAAGACAACTGAGAGTAGTCAGTGAGCGAGAGACACCAGGAAATGAAACAGAGAGGGAACGCCATTTTGTTTTACGTCACACAAGGAAGTTACGATTCCCACTAAAACAGTATTTTCCAAAGTGTGCGCCGCGCACCCCTTGGCGACCTAGATAACCCCAGAGGCTTCTATTCTCGAGCGAAAATCAATGTGGAGCATGACATAAGGATGGTATTTTTTTCACCTTCAGGTTGATACCAAGATTTACACAAAAGGAAACTGTGCAGTGACGAACAAGCTAGCGCACTCCAATAATAATTATGGTTAGAATAACATAGTTAGATACAAATTTAAGTTGCACGTTGTTGTAACGGCAAAGACTATTTACAAAGACACGAAGAAGTGTGTAACGCACTATGCTCTCATACAGTTGCATGGTGATGCATGTGATTTCGTTTCGTCGTGTTTGACAAAAGCCAGAAGTTACTCCTGACGCTGGACACCTCAAGATCTCTGAGGAAATGATGCAACTCGTGTAGTTCTTACTCCATGTTCATAGGTACCGGACAATGCTCCAATTGGCAAATTAAATTGGAATTAGTGCTTTCACCGTTATCGTATTGCGCTGAATGCCCTCTGTTAAATAAGATACTCCGACACAAACCGAACCATTGCAAAAGAATCCGCTGAACCATTCGGTATCTCCCATAGATTTAGAATAAAACGATGCAGAAGGTTAATGATTATATTCAAGGATAGATGTGTTAAATTCATGTGTAATTATAGCTTTATGCGGATACTTCTCATAGTACTTCTCATGGTACTTCTCATAATACGGGAAGCATTCTAGTAAATTTTAAAAAAAATGTGTTTTGTTTCGCTAACCTTGTGTCGTGGTTCCTTCTTCAACATATTGACTAGAACAACTAAGGTGCACTTATACAGTGGACAAGAAATGAACTTTATTTTACAGTGAACAACTAAACTTGTTCATGTCTCTTGGTTGAGTCAAAACATGGAGTACAAGTGCGTACCCACTTACCCCCGTTAAGATCACCGATGCTGGACACTGTAGGGTAGTCAACCGGGTGGGAATCGTAACTTTTTTTTTTTTTTTTTCAAAAATGACCTTCGCAAAAGGATAGGAATTGTTACCCTATAGTTAACGCTAGTCGAAGTCATCGGCGATCGATGTCTTCATACTTTTATTCAAACTTCATCTGATTCAGTGAGGTCTCTCTCCTTCACTCCTCCCCCTCCTCTCCCTCCCTCTTTCTCTTATTTCTTTTCTTCACTCTCTGGTAACACGAAATTCCCGGAAACCAGAAACCACGAAAGTTTTTTTTTAACTGTAGTGTTAAACCATTACGAGGAAAATGCTTTTAGCCTGGTACTATTGCATGGTTATGTGATACCTGCTTTGTTCTCCAGGTGCATTATTTAATATGAATAATGCACTTTGCATTATGGGTAGATGAAATCGATCAGGAAATGTGTTATTAGCATTACGGTTTCCATTGATGCTTTTTGTAATGATAAATTACACTCACAAAATAGGCTATGTGTAAAAGGGCGGATGTTAATGAATCATTAATATCAATAATTAAGAGTGTGAGAGACATCCTGGAAATATGGAAGGATTTATTATTATTCTAATATCTTTTTTTAAAAAAAAAAGAAAACTAAAAACCAATTTTCAAAAAAGAATAAAAGAAAACATTACATAAACCGAAAAACTTACTATATCTACCCGCACTTTATAGTGCATTAGTGTCACTGCTGGAAAAATGAAAACGCTACATTAAATATGTAAAGACGTTGTACACAGCTATCTGCGACGCCGAAGTTATTTTGATACTGATACTCTTCTGAATACTATCTGCATCAATCTTGGTGAAATAAACTAAGAAAGTGAAAATAGAGAGGAGGTGGAAGGAGGTAGGGGTAGGGGTGAATCTTGACTAAGAATATCTTATTTAAAATTTTAAAAAAGATAACGAACTGCCTAGGGATCGGAAGACATTCCATTTGAAAATTAAGATAATTTGTGTGTTACCTTACAGCATCTTATATACTTCCAGAATTTTTGGTTGCTATTATTATTATTATTATTATTATTATTATTATCAGTAGTAGTAGTAGTAGTAGTAGTAGTAGTAGTAGTAGTAGTAGTAGTAGTAGTAGTGGTAGTAGTAGTAGTAGAAGAAGAAGAAGAAGAAGAAGGGCGCAATGGTACTCGGTATATCCAGATTTTTTAAAATTTAATTTTAGGACCCTTAGTCAACTTTGGCTCAGGCAGGATGGATGATGATGGGATGATTGGTGTAATGAAGAAAGTGGGAGGAAACAGGAGAACCCCGAGAAAACCCACGCACACGCTGTTTGTCCACCACAAAGCCCCCACATGTCACGAGCAGGGTTTGGATCGACAACCCTCAAGTAACAGAAGTGAGCGCTCTAACCATGGAGCCACCGCAGTCCCCTGTGAATCGAGAGTTTTGATTCCCTAAAATCTAGATCACCTGATCTACCTCTGTTGACTTATTTTCAGGAGTACCAATATTTGAGGCCACTTTTCTTAATTTATTCCTACTAATTATGTAAGTTTGCCATTTGCAGGATTTCTCCAAACTATTTTAAAAGTAAGTATAGAGTAAATTTCGACTTCAAATTCTTTTATAAAGTTAATTATTTCAGAAACTTATTATTATTTATGTTTCTTAATTTTTAACTAGAATTTGT